>WSZQ02141254.1:0-41397 GCA_019419845.2 Weissflogia rhopalogaster
TGTTGACGGTACGAAAGCAGCAGACTAAGTCCCGAGGCTAGGAAAAGAAAATACATTGCAGCCTCGGGTGTAGAAAAGGTCGGTCCAGGTATAAAATATTGGCGGGTCAAAGAAGAATATGCAATGGTAAGTTTGGGTTGGTACTTGCTCTCAAATTTAATACAATCTTTCTCTTATTTATTTTCCTTGTTTTTTATTTTGTTTCTTCTTGATTTAAATTTATCTGTCATCGGCATCAACCTAAAAGAAAACAACAATCACCAAATTAAATACCCACAAATTCCCTATATTTAAGTTTGACCTTTCCCTGTAACTTTTACAAGTCAGTTTATGACGTGTTCTCAATATATCTACATATGATTTTATATTAATTATAAGTGAATGAACTGAATTAAGTAAGGCACCTCATTTTATCAGCAAAAGTTAACTAGCATGGTAAGTCACATCTGGATACCTGCGCAGTTGATTTAAAACGCAATCCTACAATCTTACAATTAGGAGAAGTAATATGTTATCAACATAAATGGAAAATCGATTAATAAATCATTCGTAGAACTGATTTTCGTCATGCTTCATGCATTCTCAGTAAAGTGATTAATATTTAACAAAAGTATTAGGTATGCCATTTTCATGTAAATCTCTTAACATACGAAACATCTGAGCTACTATTTTTCGTCTTATAGTTCTTTTAAATACAGAAACCAACCCTTTGCCATTGTTGACAGGTTCCCGCACATTACAAGTGAATGCGATACAGGAACGGGTACGGCTTTTTTGGAAGTTAGAGGGGCGAAAGCCATCAATTGGTGAGACAGGCACAAATACAGCTTCTGCCTAAAATGTGCTAATTAGATTTATACAAAATAATCCTAGTAAGTAGGGCATAGGTTTATAAAACAGGCAGACGGGGATCGAGTCCCCAGGGTGGGCAATCATCAGTGTGAATAGAAACATAATAAAACATAATTAACTCTCACCCCACACACACACACACACTTCTGCCTATTCAACTATCAACTATCAGAATTCAACAATAAAAACACTCAACATACAACTATCAACACACTCTATAAACTAGAACATACAACTACACAAAGTGTACACCTTCATCACCAACTATCATCACAGCAGCACCAACAACAAAAAGAAAAGAAAAAAAAACACATTGTAAACAAATATAAAATATGTAAACGTAAAATATCGTTAGATATTATAATATATCAATTATTTATTTAAAAGGAAATTTGCATGTTTCCCTTGACTAAATATCAAGAAGTTCCTCAACATTTAACATTCCGATTTCTATTTTATAACAATTATGTTTTATAATCATTATTATAGCATTTATTATCATGCTCATTAAAATATGTAGCATGCAATCGTTGCAATTTTAATTGAATCTATAAATATAGTGGTAGCGTCTCGGCGAACCACGTAGGAGGACGATTCCCCGAGGTGGGCAATCCACCGGCTGAATATTATTCTCCCACAACTTACCACAAACACTTACAACACTACACATTCAACACTCAACATTCAACTCTCTACACTCAACATTCAACACCCAACAACTACACAACAAAAACATACAAAATGTAAACAGACAAATATATGTATAAACACGGCGGAAAAACCTTAGGGTTGATAGCTTATAAAATATATACATTATTATTATTAAAATTGCTTCACATACTTCAACTAACTTTGAATAAAAATGCAGTTTTTTTAATGTTTCCTTACACATTTATTAAACCAACCAGCGCCTTTAATTTTGTGTGACATTCCAGTGAGTAGTAAAACCACTAATTACGATGAAAATAATAGCGTTTCGTGCGATATTTGCACTAAAACCTCTTAATGACGCCGCGCCGTCTGTTGATAGTTATTTATTATTAACCTATCTCCTAGTTATATGTAACAAATTGAAACAATTGAAGAGGAAATGAGCAATCGCAAGTTTAACGCGCGTTGAATTCCAGGCGCGGATATTGGCTCATTTAGTCGATTGTTTGCCGTCAATTGTATGACTGTGACAATTGTTTAATTAAATGATACACGTGGTTGCCTGTTGCTTTTCTAAAATTAAGACATTTTGCCTGGTTTTGCCAAATATTTACGTACTTACTTTAACTGCAGGCAGTCTTATTGTATTTAGAGTAAAAGAAACTGGCTCAAGAGAAAATCTTATAGCTTGTAATCCCTGATAGAATTAGCTGTGAAATCGATTAACCAAGAAATTGCTATATTATTAATATTTAACAATGCCGAAGAAAGTAGCAAACTTTGGAAAAATCATGCAGAAAATGGGATAATTATGGGAATATGTTGTGTTGTACTGCTGTATTGTACATGCTAATCAGTTTTCAATTTTCAATTAAATTAATAAGTTTGGTGGAAAAAAATGGATTATCTCAACATCCATCATTCACAATCCAACTTTCGTCTTTAAGCTACTTTTGTTTCAATTTATTTTAATTTCTCAATTACTTTTCTTAGATTGATGTTTACATATTAAGGAATGAAACATATGTAAAGACATATACGAGTGGAGATGGACTGAGAATCAACAGATATTCTCTACCAAAACACATATAATTTGGGCTGCTTTGATTAAAACTATTACCGTAAGTTGTTATAAGTACGTGGTTTTTATTTACTTTGTTTTTATAAATGCGCGTAAGCGGCTTGTCTTAAAATTATTACTCCGAGATTTGTAAGGTCGCGGGGCCCTATCTAAAGGGCTTAGGCGAGTTCATCAGCGGAATAAACACGAAAAACTGGGTTCGAGACACGTCGACAGGAGAGGTTAAAGACGTACAAACAAGAAGCGCCAATATGACAGATAGGGTAGGGGTTGCTGCGCATGCGCGACTTAAGCGTGCGTCGGCACAACTAACCCCAAATATCACTTCGTACCAAAATCCCTAAAAACGCTGGTGGCGCGAACAGTTATGGATGTTTTAAAAGTCAATTTCGGTCAAATAATATAATACCAGATGAAATGCTTATCATTGTTGGTTTATTTGAGTATACACTATTTCCCAAACGAATTTCAGCATATTCTCGCTGGATTTTCCTAAATTTATCAATATTAACGTTCTTCATACACAAATCCAAATAAATCAAAGTATTCCAGAGAGGAGAATATGATTCTGAAACTCATAATAAATAACCATTTACTAGTTTTGTTTTTTATATTCAGTAAAGATAAATGAAGTTATACAACACATAAAATTGTAACTTTTGTGCAATCGATTGTAAACACATTTTCACATCGTTAGTTGTGTTGGATATAGTTTTTTGCAACGCGTGTCTAATTTGCAAAAACAGGAACACGAAATTTGCATGCTTTACATTTTAATATTTTTTGCATAAATTGGCAGTGGTTGCACTAGAAACTTGCAATTTGGGCAGAAAAGTGTGCGCATTAATTTCGCTTGTCATTAAATTTAAAACAGAAAAAAAAAACAACGATCACTTTCTACAGACTCTTTTCGCTGAATTGGCTCAAGATATTGATACCATTTTTTTGGAGTCATTATATAAATATTTTCTTAAGCCAAACTTATGATAGTTCAACACTAATTAAGTTCAATTATGCTAATATATAATCATTTCTTTTGATTTATGTGTGTTTATATAGGTATTTAAATATTTTTTCCATTATAGACCTCAACGAGTATCGGAGGCACGAGTACATTATTACATTAAAATTATTATTGTACTTGCTGAATAATAGTGATTCTTGCAGATTATCAAGACTCGATATTCCTGGAAATGTTGCATATATGGCATCTTCTAAGATGCGATCACTATGGCATCTTCTAATGCCTTTCAATGATCGTAATTCTTTATATTGATTTAACGATATTTATCGGAATCAAAATATCAATGAATTATGCTCATTACGATATATTTTTGACTTGTCTAGAATATTTCTACAGATAACTCTCGTTTAACATTGTCTTGGATTATCAGGTTTTGTCAAAAGATTGGAGTTTCATCAATATAAACGGTTCCGGTTTTGTTTATTCCCTTTATTGTATTTTTATTTAATTTCTATTTTTAAGGGAATGCATGGCATACTGGTTATGTGTGATGCATTTTTGGGCAGAAATGTAATTTTAAACTCATTTTATTTCTTTCACATATATTTCATATTTATATTTCCATGTTTATATTTGAAAAAAATATAAACCATATTTGCAGTGAAAATTAAAATATGTATACGAATAACTTTTAAAAAATGAGGATTCATGATAATTATTCCTGTTGGTTTATAGATTTGTTTAGTGCGTTATTTGATAAGAATCTTACTTATTACATGAATTACTTACTTATTAGAATAATTCTGATTCAGAAAATACAACAACATGTTAGTAAATTTGCAACATCATCTATTAGACGACGTTGCAAATTAATTTGTAATGTGTAATATATTTGTAAGAGTGTAAAATAATCTTTTACATAAACATCATTAATTTCTATTAGTAATAAACGAGTACAACAGTGATAGTAACCCAAAAGTCCCATTAAAAAACCCAGAAACTTGAAACTCAATCGCAGCAATACTCCTTGATTGATTGGAATTACCATTAATTAGCCAAAACCGCGTCAAGCATAGGCAGGTTGTTAATCTCGTCGAAAATTACGAGTGGCAGATAACAAGCGTAACGACGTAACAGATCAGAAGTGCGCGAAGACGGTTAATTGAATTTGTTGTAAACCGACGTCGTACTCACTTGTATTTATTGAATTCTTCATAAATCGAAGGCACGAGCGCAAACTGACGCACCGCACTTTGCGCACTGGAATGATCCAATATTCTAATAATCTCGGCTTAGAAAAGACGAAAAATTACTTTCACTTTCGTACTTTTCGCAAAAGCGGGCCCGATTTGCGCGGTGCTGAGAGTTGGTTAGGTATGCGAACGCGCGTGTACGCCTCGCGTGTGTGCGCACGCGCCTCCTGCATCTCTTTTGTTTATAAGAAGGGTGTCCCGACGGTGTCAGTCTTCAGTTGACTGCTTCACATCAACAAATTAGCAACAATAGACCGTGACAGACGGCAGTGACAGAAAGAATTGTTTTAATAATAATAATTTTTGTGACTTGGTGTTCATCATTTGCATTTCTTGGAGTTCAACTTGGTAAGTTTTTCTTTTCATTTTTTTTAAATTGTAAATTATGTTTCTATATTTTTTCACAATTGCTTTTTGGAATTGTATATTATTCAAAGTATTATTTTTAGGTTTAATGAGGGATTTTCATATTATTAATAATTTAAATAGTAGTACGAGTTTTGTCAAGAGCTTTTAAATGCATTGATGCCCTTTTTAAAATTTTAATGCATATTTTAATAATTTAAAAAAGATAAATGTCTTAATTTTTTGAATAACCAAGAAAAAATCTTTATTTTTATTTTCTAAAAGTTTATAGAGTAAAACTATCTGATACACGTTTCAAATAAAGAATACAAGAAATGACAATGTTAAAAACTAAAGAGTTATTTATTGACTGAATTTATTTTTTTATCATCAAATTTACACAAGAATTTTTCATGTTTTATAATCGGTAATCAACATATCTCCAAAATCACAAACTAGATGAACTTGAAGTTATTGTAGCCATAATAATCCAGTGAATTTTTTGTTTTTTTGGCACAATAAAAACGAAATTTTCAGTGATAATCGTTTAAGTTCAAACATTCGTAATTTTGTCAAAAATTTAGATAGATAGATATATTTTAACGGCTATCGACCAATACAGCCTTTTTTTTCGTTTTGTTCTACTGGTAGTATTAGTTAACAATATCAGTGGATAGTCTAGGATAGGTCTGCAGATGGATTTGTAGATACGAGTGGTGTCAAAAATTTATATTTCCAAAATCTCAACCACATACACACACATACAAATTACTTCAATAAAAATTAAAAATTCAAATAGTAAAAGTAATGCATCAAAGGTAGAAAGACCAAATAATGGTCGATAACGTCAAATATTAAATTTACTGAATAATTTGCTGTATAATATATATTAACAAAATTACTTCCCTATCTGTTTTCCCTATCTTCACCTTCATTTTTTCACTTTCATTTCTTTTCCCAATTGCCATTACTTTTGCTGTATAATATATAAATACTTAATGTCGATATTTAAAATGTGCTAACTTTGACTTTAATTTCACTGTTAATTAGACGAAAAAAAAAGAAGTTATTTCTTAATATACTAGTGCCTCCAGTGTCAATTATAACTGTTTGTAAATCTAGGCAAATTACGAAGTATAATTATTTCCACTATTTCCTGATCAAAAAGTAACTTTTACGAAAAAACAAAAAAGATAATTGCTTGCAGTCATTAGTGATAGACTCATTCATATTAAAAATAAAGCTATTATCAAACATTATACTTTGTAATCATAAAAAATTACAGAGAAAACATTAAACAATTCCTTTAATATCAATGGAGAATACAACATTCGTAAAATTTATTCATATCTTATCTAGCTGGGAACCAAACATAACCGCATCCAAACTAACCAAAAATAACCTCATTTCCTTTGAATTACCCTCCTTTTTAATCTGATATGCTTGAACCTGTCTCAACACAGTTGGATAAGCTTAAACTTTCTTTCCAATTGTTTCCAACGTATCCTTATCATTAAATGTTTATTCCAACAGCTTATCCAGTTGTTGAAATAAGTTTTATAACGTCGAACTGAATTCTTCAACAATACCGGCATAATTTAACTGTATCTAACCTAATATTACCTAACTTAATATATTCTAACCTCATCAAACCTAATCTAAAGTATATCCTGATCTAATCAAAGATAAACTAAAGATGGGAGTGTCTCAATTGTCCCTCTTAGATGTGGTTGATTTTTTTGTAGGTATTATTCATATATACAAAAAAATCTTGTAAATCTGGGACGGTCAACTGAGATACTTACCTTGTAAGCTAATCTAAGTTAATCTAATCTAACTTAACCTACTTAATACCGGACATCTATCTAGATCAATCATAAAAATAACGAAAATCTACTTGTATAAACCAATATGGTCTCGTCAACAACTTTTAGGAGTCTATAAAACTCTACAAAACTATTTCCAATTTATTACTCTATAAACTTTGCAACCAAACTATGCAAGCATATAAATATTCAAGAATAATCTCTCTAAACAATATTATATATCACTATTGCAATATTATATATTAGATTTACATTCACAACGTTGGCAAGTCAAAACAAATAGATAAGCACGGTTTTGCAACACTACCGTGTTGCACTTACACCGTAAAAGACAAGAATTGCCAATGTACGTCCCGAGTACGTTTTCCCATTGAAAATCCCCTAAACTGCACAGCACGTAGTTCTCGAAGTTTCACCAGTTGTAACAAACTCATCAATGCGCTCATAAATTTGAGTGCAAACGCGACTTGCACATTGCTTGGCTATTCGCGCGTGATCTAAGCACATCCAGAACATTTCAATAACGAAAGGGAAACCATGCGAAGGTTGCTCTTGTGCACGCTCCGGCTTTTAGCTGGTAATTCCATTTCCATTTCGACTCCAACGCCACATTAAAGTTCACACAACCTCATGCAATTCTTCGAAATGTCTTCAAAGAACTTTACATTCAAATAAGACATAGTAGCAATCTTGGGAGACTGAAATGCAATAATTTACAGATTAGAACGTCAAGGAATAGGTTAAAAGACGTCTGTTCAGCATCTTTCTCGTGAATATTTTATATATTTAATAGAAATGAGTCTAAGTTGGGGCATAGAGCAGATAAATTAAGCATAAATTAACACCGCCTGAATTAAGCAACAGTGAAAGTCATTTTTAAAGAGGCTTTTCGTGTTTCCTGATGCTAGTGAAGTTGCAGTTCTTTGAAGAATTTAAAAATGGTGTTAAATTTGTTGAAGTTACAAAATTTGGTTTGAATGTTTTTTAAGTGACTGCTTTCATTTAGATTTCTCACGAGAAATGATATGTTTAGATTTATAATAATGTTAATGTCTGTTACACTCATTAAAATTCTTCAAAAATAATAACTATTTCAATATAATTTTTTACTATATAGTTTCATAAATATATTTAGAATTTATTTTGCTTTTTCGTATTATATAGTTTCTTAATTGCTTTTATAAAACTTGATTCAAACAAATTTTTGGTAAAATTAAAACATAATATTATTACAAATGCTATTAAAATGAGCTAACCTTGACTCACATTTTCATTTCACACAAAATTAGGCGAAAAATGTAATGTAATGTCAAGTAGTAACTTTAATAAAAAAAAAATAATTTCTTACAGTTATTAACGATAGACACATTTATAATAAAAACAAATTTAATATCAACCATTATACTTTGTCATCAAGAGAAGTTAAAGACAGAATCATTTACCGATTTCTTTCATATTAGTACTGAATGCAACGTTGGCAAAGAAATGCACACAAATCATATTTTA
Source organism: Weissflogia rhopalogaster (assembly GCA_019419845.2). Lineage (NCBI taxonomy): Eukaryota > Metazoa > Arthropoda > Insecta > Coleoptera > Staphylinidae > Weissflogia > Weissflogia rhopalogaster. The sequence goes on from WSZQ02141254.1 coordinate 8,479, forward strand.
ATCATGTATGAATTGCAATATTGCAAAATACCTTCTCAGCAACAGAAACGATATACAATTATCTAATAAAAATATGTTTAATTAAAACTTAATTATCATAATTTCCTAGACATATTCTCGGGGCAATGAAGTGCTTGTTGCAAGATGCTAGTTAAAGGTGTAAAGGCATGCAATGCTTTGTGAATGTTTTCTGCTCTAATTTAGCAATCGATATTTATTACTATATCCCCTGATAAATTCAGTAGTCGTTCACACGACACGACTTTCTGTATAGCGAGAAAAACACTCGTAACCTAACGATTCTCAGGATAAAATCTCAATATTTATAAATTACACAAATTGACACATTTTCCCACATTATTCCATGCGTTTTATACTTCTGGTTGCCTTGCATAATTAATTAGCTTTTGATTGAAATCAGCATGCTGTGATCTGATTTACTCCGACTTGCGTTTTCTATAAAATTTAATGAATCGCCAAGTTTAGATTTTTTAACGGCCACTTTCGAATTTCATTAAATTGCTTACTTAATTTGTTTATGTGATTGATTCGGTGCATTCAGACATAGCGTTTAAACATAATTGGAAATAATTGCTACAATTTACCATCGAAGACATGTAAATTTATTTATTTAGAACAGTTATATGAGCTATTATATAACTTTTTCTTGCTTAATAGTTCCTAATTTTGATGGTCAGCCTCATTTAAAATGGAATAGGAAAAAGTAAATCACTCTGAACGAAAGTAGGACTTTCAATTGTCAATTTTAAGAATAAATAAACTTTCCAAGTTGTTGTTACGCATGTCATGAGTCAACGTTTTGGTTTTTCCGTGGTCAAGAAGATAAAATTGCCAAAAGCACCGGTGACGAATGAAGTGGTTATTCATGAAGTGAAGAGCAAGGATAACGAATTACTAGAGACCTTTATAGATGGATTTTTATGAATTGATTCTTGACTTTTATTAACATCTACGACGAACAAACATAGAACAAAGCATGAAATTATTGCGCAAAACATGCATCAATCGGAAAGCAGTAAGTGATTAATGAAATATTGACGAAATGCTCCTACAATTGATGGAATTGATGGTTGTATAAGAAATAATGAGCTACAAAATTGACGTGAAATTACGTTCACTTCTTTTTCTGTATTTTATAGTCAATAATATTTTTAACACTTCATTCTCTTAATACAGTGTTAATAAAATCGATGTAATCTTGTTTCAATGAGTCTTGTTCCAGTAGTAATTTTAATTGAACAAAATTAAATTTCGCTATTTTCATCATTTATATTATTGTATTAATTATCTTCAGAGGAATAATAAACCTTGTAATTCTCGAGATAATGAAGAAATATCTCAAAGTTGCAGAAAATGATGATTATGTATTTATAATCAGGAAAATAATGATTTTTATTAAGTTTAAAGAATAATTTGTAATAATTTATAATACACATAACAATATGTAATGTCGACATTCGAAATAAGCTAACTATGCCTTCAATTTTTTATTTCATGGATAAATTACACGAACAGTGTAATGTCTTAATATAATAATGCCAGTGTTAATTATTAATGTCTTACCCCTTGTACTGCAGAACAGCCTGATGGAACTGGTTAAGAACAACCGTGTTGTCATCATGTGGGTTCTAGCCCGGGCTAGAACATGGCTGATAAACTACCCAAGGAAGGGGTACGAACCAAGTAAGTTCGCCTATGGAGTCGTTGATTGTGTAATACGCTGACATTGTGGTTCTGACGACATCCATTTCCATTGCATTTATCTTTGATCTATTGTTTGGAGTAATAATCCATTTTTCTGTCCAATATGTCAGAATGTTCTTGACTATCGTGTTGTAAATCATCAGCTTTCGTCTCTTTGTTAATTCTTCTGACCACTAAATGGAGTTTAGCATACCCGACACCTTCGTGCCTTAAATTATTCTGTATTGTATGCTTAATGTGGCCCTGGCATCATCAGAATGCCCAAGTGTATTAGTGATTGTTCGATTGATTCACCAATGTTTTCGATCCCTAGAGGGACACATGTATTTTGTTTCACGAATGTTCAAGTATAAACAAATTGTTCGCGCCACCGGCGCTGATGGTGGATTTAGAACCCCAAATATATTTTATGTTGGCAGCGCTGCTTAAGCTGCGCATGCGCCAGGGTGGCTACCCCTCTCCATTAAAGCTCACTTGTTGTATGCTTTGTGCATTAAGATTACTTAAAATAAAATCACTTTTTACCCAGCATTCGAACAAGCAAGTCGCATTATTTTCATCATTCTCTCTACATATCTCGTGTTGTGTTATTTGTGTGTTGTTGTCGAGTATTGTCGGCAAGTCGGACTTACTGTGCGGGTTAAGTCAGTAAAGCCTCTAACCAAGGCCCCGAGAACTTACAACGTGCGGGGTATTAATTCGTTAAGACGCGTGAGCGCAAACGCAAATTTCTAATCATATATGCAGCATCGTCTCTGCTTTGTACTATAACCTCTTGATCATATTCAAATTGCGGGGTGTATAAAGTTCTGTCCGACTTTTGGCCTTCCATATTACTGCTATTCTTTTTCCATGTTCATAATGCTTAATTAATGAAAAAATAAAGAATTCTCTCAAAGTTAAAGAAAGACAATTTAGCATTAAATTCAAGAATTTGTTGATTTATATGAAGTTCAGTGAACAATCTAATGAATAATAATTAAATACGTAATATCGACATTCAAAATGACCTAACTTTGATTTTCACTTTAATTTCACACATAAATTATACGAAAAATGTATTAATAATACCTCTAGTGTCAAGTATTTATTGTCAAGTATAAGCCTTACTGTTTGTAAATATAGACAAATTACCAAGTACTATTATTTCCGGTGTTTCCTTGTTTCAAGCAACTTTTATTGAAAAAATATTGATAATGGCTTGCTGTCATTAAAGGTAGACTCATTCATATTAAAAACAGATGTATATCAAACATTATACTTTGTAATCAAGAGAAATTAAAGAGAAAATCATTCAATAATTTCCTTAACTATGCATTATACATGGATATAAAGCATCGTTCGCAAAATTTTCAATGAACACTTATCTTCATTAGTTTATAACAGTTTCACTTATTGTATTTATGAAGCTTATAATTATCTATATTTTGGTTCCTAGTTATTTAGTTATTCTTCCTCTGTATAATTAATATGTTTCTTGCTATTATTCGAGTTAGTAATAATAGAAGTAAATATATTAAAAACCATATAAACAATGCATGTCTGCTTCTATTTCCTTTCATTTTCATTAGTTTTCCTATTTGAAGCATGTCATTTCACACCTCATTTTATTGCCGGCGTGGAATGAACGCTAGAATTTATTACACTATTCATGATTTATTCCAATGCAAACAGGTTATGCATGAATCGATATCACGTAACATTTACAGCTTCTTGCGATTTACTGTCAAGGAAAATAAGATCGACAATCGAGTAAAATGTAAGAATGAAGTTATATTTTTCGGTACGTACATCAACAGATTGATGTCGCAACTATTTCGTAATAATAATACTAATAAAAGTGCGTTAATTACATGCACTACTTGTTATTGTTATACTTATGTGGACTATTTTCGTTCAAGGTGCCGTAAATCACGGTTTCGATTAAATATATCTTGGAGGTGTACTCAAATGAGTATCGCAAATCTCCGTCATGCTCACAGTGTGCAAACAAAATGCTTCTGGAATATCGTGATTGCTTTATTAAGTTTATGATTCATGTTTTATGCTAGACGAAGTTTTTGGGGAGGCTGAATTTCATCAGGTAGTCAAGGCATCTATGTTGTAATAGTTTCGCCATTGATTTGAACTGACTTATTGCAATTGTTTTTTCTTTGTTGACGAACACTTTGGAATATTGTTAATGAGGTTTTAGTATGAGTTCAACCTGTTGATAAGAACTGATTTTATTGCATTGCTGGATATTAAGGTGTAATGATTGTTATTATCGTGAATTACTCCAAGTAAAGATAAATTAGATTATATTATTCGATTTATTATATTCGAACAATGTAATAAAATGTACCGTATTTTGAGAAATGCATTCATTTTGAAAATATAAAAATAAAAATGTATGAAGAGAAAACAAGAAACGGAACTAGAATAAAAAAGTACTCTGAAGGAAGGAATCAGTTTATCTAACAGCCAAATTAGGCTTGTAATAAGTGCACTTAAAATTCTGCGCCGTTTACGTATTTTTGCCAGAATTTGCCTTTCTCTTGCACTGCCTTAGTCATTTTATCGTTCAATTGCATATGTATATGCTACCAAATTAGGCAGCGGATAAAAATGCATATCGCATGCCATTCTCTGCGAAAAAGTTGTTCACATCAAGCGCGCAAATACCACAGAGAAACCGATCAGCAACTTCGTAAGACCACAGTGGTATGTATACTCCTGAATTAAATGCAGATTAATGCATTATCTTCGGCTTTTGTGTTCTATCACTGACACCTACAGCAATTTGTATTCTCATTATTCATTTTCTTGGTAATGTGAAGAGTGATTGTTAGATTTTAACCTAGAAATTCTAAACAAAAGTGCTTATAATTTATTATTGCATTTAATATATAAGCAACCTTTATTTCTTGGCATTAAAATGATTCTCTATGTATAAATACATTCAAATATAACCATATAATAAATACATTTAGATAATGCAATAAATACATTCAGATATTGTAATTTTTAATACATGAGAATGATGAGAATAGATGAGAACATAATCAAACCTTTTATAACCCTAACTTTACCTAACTTTATCTAACGTAACCTAACATCATTTAACCTCGCCCAACTTTATCTTTACCTAGTAAGTAAGAACTGTAACTTAACCTTACTTAACCTTACTTAACATCACCTACCTTTGCTTAACTATAACCTAACCATACGTAATCCCGAGTAATCGTATCTAATCTTCACCTAATATCACCTAACCTCATTTAATTTCATTTGTCCTCACCTCTCAGAACTTCAACCTAATCTAACCCAATTTCATCTAACTACATTTAATCTTACCTAACCATACTTAACCGCTCCTAATCTGGCATAAGCTTAGGTTAGCTTAATTTTAACCTAATTTAGCCTAACCAGATCAAACCTCTCCTAACCTAACCTCATCCAATTTTTCTCTATAGACTTGATTTATCTATAAATCTAATCAAACAAAAAACAAATCGTAAAAAAGTAAAGTTATATAAATCCATTTACACAACACATAATAAAATGACTCGCATAAATATTGCTCTGTAATTAACAACATAATTGAGTGAAATACGTGAATAAGTGTGTGTCTCGAATTGATTAGAATGTTGTCAGCAGTTAACAACATAATTTCAAATTGTTTGCAAATGACTAGCTCAAATATGAACAAACGCAACGGATGTTTGGAGCGCAATTTTGTGCGTTACGCATTTTGTTTGACGACCAGAAGTTCGCTTTTACTTTCAATTTGCTCCACTTCGCTTCGCTACGTCCAAACATCAGATTGGCGAGAAAAAAGTTAAGACCACTTAACGATCAGCCTTCGGCCGAAAGAATGCGAACGCGCCAGGTTTACTCTACTTACTGTGGTTAGGAAGTGAATTGATGTGAGCTGAGCAGTGAGTGCCACCTTCGGAAATTTATTTGTTGGTTAGATAGGTACTTAAGTACGACAGTTAATGAGATTTAGTTTGTGTCCAACCTGGTGATGAAATGAGAGTAAAATTGTCAGATTTAATATGTTTATGTCACTATACGCAATATTTCCTTGAAGATTAGTTAGTTACAACCGCATAACTTTTGGGTTTTTAATAATATTGTACTGATTTCTTTAGTGGATGTCCAGGATAGTATTATGCAGTGACTCACAGATGAATTTTTTGATAACTTAGATTTTCGGCCAATTTTTAGCAACTTTTATTTTTATTTTGCCATAATTAACTCAAAAAATAAATATTATCAAAATTCTGTTTCTGCAACACTAGATAAGGTTATCATTAATATGTGACTAAAATTTTAAATATTTATGTTAGAAATTATAGGTGATTTTTGCTTTTTAAATTTAAAAATATATATAATCTAGAAACTGTTCATTTAAATAAATTTTCTAATAAAAATTTATGTACTTAAATTTATTACCATAAAATAGTAAAATTTCCATATTTATGAAATGAGTTCAACTCTTTCAAATGACAATAATGCAAAAATACCGATTTTCGCAAATTATAATACAACCAAATTAGATATTAATTTACGATTTGGTTTTTTAAGTACCGGATAAGCATAAACATTAATTGATACACATGTACGCGTATAAAATCATAGTTTATAACCCAAAGCCGGTCGTTAAGTCGCCTTAAGCTGGAAATAAAACTGCATAAAATTCGAAGCACGTATTAGTAAACGTGTTAGCCACCAGGAAAATATCAATTGCACAAAGAAACTGGCCCAAATAAAGGCTATACTTATAAATTTTTCGTTGCCAATCAACTGCGTACAAACTAGATTTAAGTGCGTGGCTAACAAGTCTCTAAGCGCACTTAAATTTGATATTGCACATTGGTTTGACATAGAGTGTGCGGTAGGTAGATTAATTAAATTTGAAATTCCCTGCAATGTTTGCAAATTGTGACCAATTGCAGGCAAATTGCGCGTGGCTTTACTTTGCAATTGGTTTCATCACTCCAGTTAAAATTCCACCTAATGACATATGGTATAAATATGATAATTATATATAAATTATTAGATTCATAAAATGTCACTAAATATTCTATGACAGTTAAGTGTTAATATTTTATTATTGGGTAATAATATGGTGGAATAGAATCTGATTTAAACGTTTCTTGCACAGAAAAATAGATATTTTCAAAATCGTCAATGACAAAGTCTAGATTTTAGTATATATTATAGATTTTTTTTTTGATTTTTTAAGTCAGATGATTTTTGACGGTTACAATTTTGAGAGTTTTGCTGTTATTCCGAAGACGTACCTCGTTAATTCCAAAAATAAATGGAAAGATACTCAAACTAATCTCCAATGTGTTTTTTTATACAAAAAGAAAGCATGACAAATTGAATATTCTTATTTTTATCCCAAAAGTAATAAATTGTAAACGAAATAAAGATTAACCGATAAATTACAGACGATATGTGAAAAAACATGCGTAGCGGAAGTGAAACTCTCCAACAAACATCCGAATGAACACAGGATATGAGCGATTAATTGTACTATCATTTTCAATTTCTGCGTGTCATATTTGCAAGAGAACGTCAAAAATCTGCAATTGCAGAGTTAGACCTGGCCACGCCATCCAAGGCTTTCTTCCATTCAATAGGTTTACCCTGCACTGCACCTAGGAGCAACACAACTGCTAAGTCGTGTCCAACTTTCAATTTATAACCAACTGCATATATGAGTTCGTAATAATATAACTGCTCGTGCCAAGTGCTTGTGTTTGATACCTGTTATTGCAATTGCGTAATACGTGACACGCTCGTCGAATAAAACATGCCAAGTGTAAGAGGAACGTTAAACAATCGCATTCCTTTAATCCGTTGAAAGAAAATGTAAATTAGGAAATTCGGAAATTGCTGACAGTAATTTGTTGAGAATTAAGGAAATATATAGAAGGCACAAACTTTCTTTTTTCGTTCTTTAGATCTAGTTATTAATTCCTTATTGTTCAACTCATATAGGTTATTGTCTTTCCTTTTTACCAAATTTCTTCTTGATATATTCAGAATATTTTTGGAAATGGGAAATTCTTGTTCTAGAAGTTCATAAACTTTCTTCTTTCATAAAAAATTAACTAACACACTCATTAAAAATGTGTCTTGTTAACTATTGACTTGATCTAGTTAATATAAACAATAAATACCTAAATTTCACTAATTTTACTTTCTTCAGCGACCAATAACCATCATTTCTTGTGGTCTACAATTTAGCATATATGTTAATTAATCGACGTTTCCGTTTCGTATGGTAATGACTAGTCAAATCAATTTATGGTCAATCCTGTCATGCAAGTTACTGTTGCATGTTTTTTTTTCTGTAGATATGTATAGACATTCTCCTAGGCACCTGTTATACTTGTTTATGACTTCTAAATGATCTGATATCGATATATTAATTGTTCTTCTCTCGTTGAGTTAATTATTGGAAGTATTGAGCGATTAAATTGCTTTAGTCACGTTTTGTAATGGATTGAATAAAATTAATAGTGTACACATTCTTTGGTTGGGAATTAATTGGTATACACAACATAGTATACACATTGTTGGGAGTTAACAGGTAAAGTTACGTTCAAAAAGTTGGCTAGTGTTGCTTTTGTCTTAGGCGCCAGATTTGATAGCGGTATGCTGGTCGTGAAGAAAAACATTTTCCCAGGTTTTTAAACTGTTTCAAAGATGAACATCATGATGATAAACATATAGGAATACGTTAGTCAATTCCTAGCTCATATCATTGTTGAGATGATTTTAAGATAATTTTGGAACAATATGAAGACATCATCTCTCTCTATAACTTCCATTAACCTGTTCATTTTCTAAACATTTTTTAGGAAATTTACAATTGCTAGTATCATTCCTAGAATAATCAAAACGGATTGATTAAAAATTTCAAGTGGATCAGTCCCAGTTTCATCGGTTCATTATTTCCGTCCATTGTTATTTATCTTCCAATTTTCTAGCTTGTCTCTCCATTAGTTTAGTCTTGTTCTATGCAATTCGCTTACTACTTCCTCCATTCATGTTTTACTTAATCTTCCTCTTCGTTTTCGGCTCTAAGATTCCATTCCATTATGTTTAAATTGGTTCTTACTCCTTGTTCCTTATGACATGTGTTTCTAGTTTTGAAAAACTCAAGGTTTATTGCCAAAACCAAATCCGTAATTGTTGAATAGTTGTGGAAAAAAGATATGCTTGCAAAATGTTTAACTAGCATATATAATACGATCTATTATGTAGAAAACGGGCATTTCCTTACTTTTCTTGTTTTCTGACAAGTTAATCATCGGTTGTCAATCATCAATCTAATGGAGCAAAATCGTTGTTCTGACACATTATTGGTCTTGAGAACAACATTACGATTAAATCTACAAGAGTGTTGCAGATTACTAAAAGAGTTATTAACTCATTTATACTATAAACTTATTGCTTATTCCTAATTTTATGAAGGTTTATTTAACCTGAGAAAAAGAACACTACAAAGGACATGATATTTAATTTAGAAGTAATATCGAGTTCTTTCCAATGCAAATTATTTTGTTAATTATTATGCTTTGCTTTATGTAGCATATTTCATTATTCGCTATACATAATCATCAAATTTGATTAATTTTAGATGAAATATCAGATCATTACCTTAATAAACTGAAACCGATACCACTGTTTTAGTTAAAACCGAACGTCTAACCTAACCTTAATGAAAATTCCTTCCATAAAATATATTTCCCTATTTGAAGTTAAAATTGCAAAACATTTTGTTTGATATTTTGAACAGACTGAATCTATAATTAGCATTGAACTTGACACTTTTTATAAACAACTTAAACTTCATTCATTGAATCACTATAAATATCTCTCTACTAAACTAAACGTGAAAAGTCATTATGTTCGAGTTGAATAAACCTTACTACACTCCACAAACTGACATTTACTGCAAATGAAGAGAATACTAAACTGCAATAATCTTGGAGTCCACATTCCACACAAATACTTCCTATCTAAATCGTGCACTCAAAGCGATATGCATCATTTAGACGCTTATAATTATGTCATTCCAGATTAGGCCTAAGCTAAATGTTACAACGTGCATAATTCCAGAACGCGTGCAGAAATATTCGAAGAAAGCAACATTATCTCCACGATTAGTTTCGTTTTATTGCACTGTACTAAATATGGATCGAAGTATGCTTCATGCTTAACTAAAACTCCTCTAAAGTGATCAAAGTCAATATTAATCTTATTGCTTTCATTGCATACATATTTGCGGATTTACCACGTTATCACCACGTACTTGAGACTTTCACTTAAATTTACAGTAAGTTTATTTGAATTTTAATAAATTTAAATTGAATCTTGCAGGTTAGAAGTAATTGCAACCTCAAAGTGAAGTGAAACATTAACCTCTACGCCTTTATGCAAAACTGTAAAAACTTGTCATTTCTTTGCCGGATATTGTTCAATCTGTGTTCGATTTGTGTGCAATTGGCAATGAATTGCGCTTTGTGTTTCATATCGATATGCAAGGCTGTGGAGTTTGATTCAATGGCGAATGCCAATCGTGCGTTGAAACCGAGCGTAATTGTGATTGTATTCAATTGAAAGTTACTCTTGCAAAGCCAAAGCTTTTTTTTTGCTTTTTTGTTTGATTTTATTAACGAAAGGCAGACTTTTGTAAACAATGGTTAAATGACCGGAATATTTTTATACTAAGGATCTTTCGAAGGATACATTTGGAAAGATCAATATAAGTAAGATTATTAAGAAGATTATTTGAAAATATAAGTATAATAAGCCTAATTATAAGCTTACAGATGAAGCTAACCTTTGGAAAGTTTTCCGAATATTAAATTTTTCCGTTTTTTTCTTGAATTACTTTTTTGTGAAAGGTCCGGACATGTTTTATCATGTAACCAAACTATAACTTGTTTTAGAACAACAGTTTCCAATTTCTTTAATTATTATACACGTTTTTATGACCGTATTCTAATTAGCGGGACCTATAAAATATTTTCTTAATAATTGTAATATTTGTAGTTGCGTATGGGTCATAACATTACAACGCCGATCCACAATGCACACTCGTGGGTCAAAGTATTCCAGGCTGAGAACCGATACATTAGAGTAATAATCTTACAACTGTCATTATTCACATTTTGGAAATACAGGGCAAGGAGATATTTTTTCCAAGAATTAATATAAAATTAACCCTTTGGTGGAAATTATCATTTGTTTTTTCGAAGAATCAACATAAAATTCTATAAGATATTCCAAAAACAGATAATAATTATATCAACAGAAATAGCGAGTTGACAGAGGGAGATCGATACCAATATTGTGACATACTCTCTGGAATTGACTTTGGGTGCACAATTATAATTGATTAAATTTAATAATTTAATAGTATATTTGCACATACATGCAAATCATCTATTTTGCACTATCATAAACTAAATGTATGTTCTCATATGAATGTTACGAACTAAATTACTGGATATATAAAGTTCTGTGAGCTGAAAGTCATTTTACGGCAATTGAAAATGCCATAACATGATAAAAATAAATAACGTGAAAATATAACCCCCACTGACGCATATTATCAAAATGTTACACACCACCCAAAATCGTAAACATTTGACATAACATTGAAAAAAATGACATGTCAGGCAAAGCCACTGTGCGCTGTTAATTATCTGTTGTGTGTGATTTTATTAATGAAATTCAGTTATTTTATTTAAACAATGATTAACTGTTATGAAAGTTTGGAAAAGTCATTTTCTATCTAAAAATCTAGCTCAAATAATTCTGTTTTGGCTTCCTATTTATATCTTTACAATTAATATGAAAATGACAGTAAATAAAACAACAACAATCAAATGAGTTAATAATGCATCGTAAAGTATAGCCAATTAATAATTGACATAAGTAAACCTTCATAGAACAATGTTAATTGTTACAAAATTGTATTCTCATTGTTTATTAAACTTTATTTTCATTAAAATTTATTACCATTAAAATTTATTATGTAGATAACAAGAAATGGTAAGATTAAATGATTCGAAAATTACGCTACTGTGAAAATCATTTAATGGCGAAGATAAAGAGTTTAAAAAGACGTGTTCAATCATGCATGGCGCAAATAATGTACAACATTGTTAATAAATAGATGAAAAGCATGCCAAACGCATAATTCTAGGCGAGCGTTTTTCGCACCTCAAGCCTCAATTAAGCAATTATTGCACGCTGATTGTGAGCGTCTTTGACATGCGCGCTTCACAGAACGCATTGATGTAAAAAAAAAACATTACGCGTAACTGAATAGCTGAATAGACGTTTGAGAGAAATATAAATAGCAGGTTTTCATTACATTCTTCCATGATTTGTACATGTTTATTCATTGTGATCTATGCTTATTAAAATGTTTGCTGAGGATAATTAATGAACAAATAATAACTAATTAATAGGTGCAGGATGGCAAAATATTCACGCTATTGTAAGCTTTCTTACGTTTTATGAAAGAATCTAACAAAACAGTTTCCAAAATAGATTTTTCCACTTTTTGGTGTTCATTTGGTCTGATACAAATTACAAATAAAAATTGAAATGACGAAGTTATGTTCAAAATATTTGAGTTATTGATTTATAAACAAATTTTAACAAATCAGCAATAAAAATATAATCAAAGCAATCAACCGATTAATTTGAAGATATTTGTAGTTCTTGTGTATATAAGTCTTGTAATGTCTTTTTTCATTGTTAATTATTATAAGGGAGCAAGCCTCCCTTGAACGGCGACCAAATTGATCTATTTTTCTGCCCCAACTGTCCAACATGAAAGAAACCCTAGGTCATCCACTTCCTCGGCTAATAGGAAGTCCTTGCCAAGGAGGTTGCATCTCAAACCTTCCGCTGATTTGTACGGCCAGATTATCTGCTTGGACGTCTCTGCGTCCTTGTGACCCACCCTGCATGTTTCATTGGACACCTTTCCCATCTTTTTCAGATGGTACCTTAGAACACAATGAGCTGTTATGAATCCAGTGAATGTTTTTAGCTGATTACGTGATAGTATCCTCTTAAACCAGGCCTTTCACAGTCAAAACGGTAACAGAATAAGCCTGAAAATTAACAAAACCGAAAACTCTGAAATTTGCTATAATTTATTGACAAGCCTTCCCCCATGCCACGACGTTGAAATGTTAATATCAATTCCAATACTTACATCTCTACCCCCAGTACTACAACAAATTGTATCTATTACTCAAGTTTATAAAGAATATAAAATCAAACAGAAATGATGCAAATACGATTAATATGTCTAGAAATCAAAATGTAAATTAACAAAGTAATAAAATAAGTCTGTGACTCAATATTCATAAATTTGCAATTGTTTTTCCGGCTTATATGTATGCGCATAATAATTCGCAAAGATATCAATTCTACCCACAAGAATGTAGTCTTTTTGCTGTCACTATACATGCGGCTAAACATGGACAGCATACCACAAACATTCACGATCTTTCGTATTAATTAGATGTTAATAAAACTGGTATTCATTACCAACTATAAAGTTAATCCTTATATGTTTCAGTGGTTCTAGGTATAACCACAGAATGTGGCTTCTAGCGATAGTTGCACTGCAGGGAGTCCTAACCCTAGCTGATCCTCAATCATCCAGCTTCATCTTCTACGACCATGATGACAAGCAGAGCTCATCTATCCTGAATCACGTCAGTCCATATCATGCTAGCTTTAATTCAGTGGAAGATAGTGGAGATGATACGAGAGGATATGTAAACTACGATAGTTTCTTCGCACCAACTCAGGCACCTCCAGTACGGACCACAACTGTAGATCCGATTACTTTAGGATGTGGTACTCCACCTGCATCTTGTCCAAAGACGCGTTACCGATCCTTTGATGGATCTTGTAATAATCTGCAGAACCCGGTCTTGGGCACTCCAAATACTCCTTATGTTCGTCTTTTACCTGCTCAATATGCTGATGGTATTTCCACACCAACGGAGGCCAAGTCTGGCAAACCACTGCCTGCTGCTAGGGTTGTGAGTTTGGTTCTGTATCCTGATGTACCATTGGATGATCCCAAGTGGACTTTGGCGGCTATGCAGTATGGACAGATTATCACCCATGACATGAGTATGATTGCCGGAAGTACCCAAGCTCGTAAGTAGTTCTTTGGTGAAATGGAAGAAGCCTAGCTTAAAACTTATCCAATTTTTTAGAACCCCATCAGACAAAGTGTTGCACAGATGATGGACAACTTTTGGATCTAGCCAACTCTCCAGATCACTGCTTCCCAATGTTGATCCCTGCAAATGATCCAGCTCACTCTCAAACCAACACCAAGTGTATTAACTTTGTGAGAACTATCACAACTCTGGACAGAAGATGCGTTCCTGCATATACTCCAGCAGAACAAGTAAGTTCTGAGTAAGACTTAAATAGGCTTGTTATAACCTTCTTAATTTTAGCTTACGAATGTAAACCACTTCTTGGATCTATCGCTTGTATACGGAAACAACAATGATATGGCCCGTCAACTCCGAGAGTTCTCTAGAGGTCGTCTACGTGTTGATGTTCGTCAGGGCAAGATGTGGCCACCAAGGGCAACTAATACTTCCGGGTGTATGCTTCAAACCCCACAGGAGGCTTGTTATATGGCGGGTGATAGCAGAGTTAATCAGAACCCCCAACTCACACTTCTTCAGATCGTTCTGTTGCGTGAACATAATCGCATTGCTGAAGCTTTGGCTAAGTTGAACCCTCATTGGAACGACGAGACTATCTACCAGGAATCTCGTCGTATTGCTGTTGCTGAACATCAGCACATCTCTTATTATGAATGGCTCCCGATTTTTATTGGTGCCGAGAATGCCATGAAGAACCGAATTATCTACAATACTAAGGGGCAAATTGATGACTACCAAGAGACTGTCGATCCTACCATCATCAATGAGCATGCCACGGCTGCATTTAGATATTTCCACTCTGCTATCGCCGGTCGTCTTGAGTAAGTATCTCACGGGATTTTAAATAAAATTTCTAAAATATATGCTGTCTACTTAGCCTCGTAACAGAACACCGTCACTCCTTTGGCAATATTCGTCTGAGCGATTGGTTGCTTCGACCAAGTGTACTCGAACAAGGAAATAATTTTGACGATCTCTCCCGTGGCCTCTCAACTCAACCTGAGAAGAACGTAGATCAGTTCCATGATAACGAAATTACTCAGTTCTTATTCCGAGGAGGCTCTCCTTTCGGAACTGATCTGAAAGCTCTCGACGTTCAACGAAACCGTGACCACGGCCTTGCATCTTACAACGACATGCGTCAATTCTGTGGTCTTCCGAAAGCTCATGGTTTCGAAGACTTCCTGGACTTGATCTCCAAAGAAGTGAGTACTGCACTACTTGATCCCATACAATTATAAAATCTATCCTTTCTCAGAACGTAGCCAAACTGAGTCAACTTTACGGATCCCCCGATGATGTGGATCTCACGGTTGGTGGCTCGCTTGAAGCACATGTGGCTGGTACTCTGGCAGGCCCAACCTTCCTCTGCATTCTTACTGAACAGTTCTTCAGGACACGTGCTGGTGATCGGTTCTGGTATGAGCATAGTGAGCATGTCAATGGTTTCACTCCAGGCCAGTTGGCAGAGCTGAGAAAGGCTAGTATTTCCCGTCTGCTCTGTGACAATTCCCACCATGTTACGGCTATGCAACCTCGAGGTTTCGAAAGGATTTCCCACAGGTATATATATATATATATATATATTACAGACACCATTAGACAGAGCACAGTTAAACTTAAACCTTACTTTTTAGTAACAACGTGATACCTTGCGACGCCCTACCCGCAGTAGACCTTTCCATGTGGAAAGACTTTGGTGGTCAAGGAGCTGCCCATGTCGCGTTGCCATCTTCAGACTACCATCATTCCTCCCCGTTCCTTTTTAAGAAGTAAAATGGAACATCTTTCTACGATGGGTAGTTAATTCAAGTTATAGATAAGAATAACTTATACACTAATCTTAAGTCTTAATCAATTAACCTAAATTCAAACCAAAATTTAAACATTTTTTTACAATATCTGAGAAATTTTATTTTTATAAATTGTATATTTTTGTAATAAAATAGTGTTAAAAATTATAACCTTGATTTGTCCTATATAAATAACGCTATTTCAGTTTTTGCAACACTTCTAGCAAACAAAATATTTAAGTCCCACTTAAAGAGTTTAAAACGAAAGTAGATTATATGTATATTTGACCTAAGCATACTTTATTTAGAGCGGAAAGCAACAACTTCAAGTGGTAGCAGATAAGATTAATTCAATTTAAATAGTGATGCCTTCGATAGATCCTGCAGTTATCATTTCGGTTGCAAATTGAAGGTAACCTACTTAAACTTCCAAGTTTGTATTAAAATATCTGAAGAAGAATATGGCGTTGCTGCCAACAGTGTATGAACATTATACCGGTGGTGGTATTATCACCGGTCTATCGGCAGATCAACCTTACTTCACACTGAATAACAAAAACATCACCCTTTATTCCGGAGCAATGCATTACTTCAGGGTTCCTGCGGAACATTGGCGTGATCGTCTACGTAAGATGCGTGCTGCTGGTCTCAACACTGTTGAGACTTATATGCCATGGAACCTTCACGAGTTCAAAGATGGTGTGTATGATCTTGGAAATGGTGGTTCTGATTTCAACGACCTCTTGAATGTCCAGCGATTCCTGGAGATTGCCAAAGAAGAAGATTTACTTGCTATTGTCCGTCCAGGTCCTTATATATGCAGTGAATGGGACTTTGGAGGTCTCCCCGCATGGTTACTTAAAAATAAGGGCATTCGGGTGAGGACCAGTGACGAATTATTCATGGCACGTGTGACAAAATATTTTAAAATAATTCTGGCTGTATTATCCGTGTTGAACTTTTCAAATGGAGGCCCAATCATTGCATATCAAATCGAAAATGAATATGGTAGCCTGGGACAAAATGATACTAAGTATCTGAATGCATTGAAACAATTATTCTTAGACAATGACGTTAAAGAATTGCTCTTCACTTCGGATGGCGCAAGTATAGGTAATTTGGGGCAAATACCAGGGGTTCTTTATACAGCGAACCTTGCTGGTGATGCAACGAATCAGTTGAATATTGCCCAGTCTTATCAACCTGGTAAACCTTCCATGGTGATGGAATACTGGGCAGGATGGTTCGATCACTGGACAGAAGTGCATCACACTGTAGGACCAACTGCTTTCAGGAAGACCCTTAAAGAGATTTTGGCTTATCCCGCCAGCGTCAATTTCTATATGTTCCATGGTGGAACTAATTTTGGTTTCATGAACGGTGCTAATCTTGAGAATGGCAAAGCTGACAACTCAGGTTTTCAACCTGATACCAACAGCTATGATTACGACGCTGCTTTGAATGAACATGGTGACTACACTTTGAAGTATTGGATCATCCGAGAAGTTCTGGCTTCACATGCAGCCAACCCAGTTAGAACACCGGAACCACCTGCAATCAAGCACCTAACAGTCTATCCCCAAATAAAATTTACACAGCAAATTGATATTCAACCCCTACTTTCGCAACTTCATGATCACTTTGGAAAATATTCAGAGCAATTAGTTACAATGGAGGAAGTTGATCAAAATTATGGATATATTGTTTATTCAAAAAAGGTTTCCATCCCTGCAAATACTGAATTGAAAGTCCTTGGTCACCTTAGAGATACTATGATGGTATTACTGAATGGAGAATTACAAAGCCCTGTTCTGAATCACCCTAATGACCTGAAAGGTTTCGGCTATTGGAAATCAAAGAATCAGGTTTTAGTCCTTCCGGAGTGCAATGATTGCACTTTGGATCTAATTGTAGAAAACTGGGGCAGGGTAAATTTTGGTAATTTGCGTCAATTTGAACAACGCAAAGGCCTGTCTGCTGGTCAGGTACTCATCAATGGTCAGCCCTTAAAGGGAGTTAACATTACTTCACTCTCGTTCCCTTCATATTGGAATGGATATTACAAGGACTGGGAAGCATATAACAACAAGCCCCAAACTGGTCCCAGATTATATAAAGCCATTCTCACATTGACCGAAGAACCACAAGATACATACATAGACATGCGTGGTTGGAGCAAAGGTATAGTCATCGTGAATGAATTTGTTCTGTCCAGATACTGCAAACTTGGACCCCAACAAGCTTTATATCTCCCCGGACCCTTCCTCAGGAAGGGAGACAACACCATCTTGATATTCGAACATTTTAAGGAAAGCAATGAAGTAGCTTTCCATGCTGGACAAATATTCCATACAATTAAGTAATTTTGTTATTCCTTTGCCGGAAGCGTCTCTTGGCAACTTTATAATTATATTATATTGTCAATTTCTGTCACAATAAATAATTGTCATAAGTAAGTTTGACGTGAATGAATTTGCCAACTCTGTACGAATATTACACAACTGGTGGAATATCCTGTGGTCTCACAGCAGCGCACTCCCACTTCACCCTTAATCATCGCAATATTTCAATTTATTCAGGATCTATGCATTATTTCCGTGTTCCTTCAGAGTACTGGCATGATCGACTTCGTAAAATGAGATCATCTGGCCTTAACGCAGTTGAGACATACATTCCTTGGAACCTTCACGAACCCCAACCAGGATTCTATGATTTTGGAAATGGTAGTAGTGATTTTGGTAATATGTTGGATCTCGAATGTTTCCTGAAAACAGCTCAGGAAGAAGATCTCTTTGCGATTATA
This sequence comes from Weissflogia rhopalogaster, assembly GCA_019419845.2. Lineage (NCBI taxonomy): Eukaryota > Metazoa > Arthropoda > Insecta > Coleoptera > Staphylinidae > Weissflogia > Weissflogia rhopalogaster. Next base: position 27,036 of record WSZQ02141254.1, read on the forward strand.
CGCCCGGGTCCTTATATTTGTGCTGAATGGGAATGGGGAGGACTTCCAAGTTGGCTCCTAAGAACCAATGACATGATTATTCGTACAAGTGATAGAACTTTTATGAGGTTCGTCGAGAGATACTTTCGTGTACTCCTCCAGGTTTTAGCAATCTTACAATTTAGCAAAGGCGGTCCTATTATAGCCTTCCAAATTGAGAACGAGTATGGAAGTCTGCGAAGATCCGATATGAAGTACCTCAAAACTTTAAAACGTATTTTAAGAGGAAACAGGATCGTAGAATTACTTTTCACTTCAGATGGACCTTCGGTTGGTACTACAGGGCAGATGCCTCACATTCTGTCCACTGGAAATTTTCAAACTGAACCACAGGAAGAACTGGAGATGATGGCGTTATCCCAACCGGATAAACCTTTGATGGTTATGGAATATTGGACCGGATGGTTCGACCACTGGGGGGAAGATCATAATTTAATAAATAATAGGGATTATTCCTATACTCTTGGAATCATTCTCAAATTTCCGGCTTCCGTGAATCTATATATGTTCCACGGTGGTACAAGTTTCGGGTTCATGAATGGAGCCAATTATCTTAATCGAAACTGTAATCATGAAGGCTACCAACCAGATACGACCAGCTATGATTATGACTCGCCTTTAACGGAAGGAGGTGACTATACTGATAAATACTACAGCACGAAGAGACTCATTAATAGATATAACAAATACCCTACTAGACTACCGTTAATGCCTGGGCTTATAAAAAGAACTGCTTACCCACACATAGAAATAGAAAGCATGATGCGTCTGAGGGATATTATACGATATTTACCACATTTTTTCTGCAGAACACCAACACCCATGGAATTACTTCCTATGAACAATGGTGCTGGTCAAAGCTATGGGTATATTATTTATAGAAAATGCAACCTTAGCATACCAGTAAGATCAGTTCTTCAAATAACCGGACATGTATTTGACACTATAATGGTCCTCATCAATGGAGTCCTCAAATCAGAAATCCTTGAATCAGCAGATGATCTTAACCACTTCGGATATTACCGACTAAATAATTCATATCTTGTTATAGAAAAGGATTATACCAATGCAACCCTTGATCTTATAGTGGAAAATGCCGGAAGAGTTAACTACGGAACTTTGGAGCAACTTCAACATCAGTATAAAGGTCTTTGGCAAGGGCCAGTAACGCTTAACTTTCGACCAATCTACGATTGGTCCATATATCCATTAGAGTTTAGAAAAAAATGGAACTTGAAACTTACAAGTAGAGAAGCATGGAAAGAACCAAGATTGCATATTGGTCCTGCATTATACCGGGCATCTTTGGTTATAAACCAGCCGATGGATACTTATTTAGATATGAGGCAGTGGATTAGGGGCATTATCATAGTGAATGGGTTTGTCTTGGCAAGGTACTCAATAATTGGTCCACAGCATGCTGCGTATCTTCCCGGGCCCTTCCTGAGAAGTGGGATTAACGATATCATCGTATTTGAACATTTTCAGAGTCCAGGCAAGATTGAATTTAGTAATAGACCTTTATTTGAACGATTTAAAAATGTCGAAGAAGGTTATTCTAGTAATCTGAATATCTATATATCAGATTAACTCTTATTGTTAGTATCCTAGTAGACAGCTATAGGGATATACAGATATTATATTTAGATATATCTATATGGCAGATTAACTTATTGACAGATATCTAGTGAATTCATGATAATCGTACAAAATAAATGAGTTATCATGCAGTTGGCATGCATCCTCAAGGCCGCAGCGATGAACTTGGACGAATGAGGACAGTCAAGCGACTGAAGAAGATTCACCATAAGTGGAAGTAGTGAGGTCGAGTGTAAGAGGAGGAACACTGCTTCCCCCCAACTGTTAATAAACACAAAATTACAACCGCAGCATAGCCGGCATGGCATATTCAGTCTACATACGACATTGAAACATTGTCCATCGTGCTAAAACCTAAATATACAATTAAAGTCATTATCTTATCTATTTTATTTACTCCAAGCAAACGTTACATTTTAAGTATATACTCCAACTTGGTAAGTTCATTCTTACATATATAACTTTTTCATTTCAATTTCTTATGCTTTACAACAGGAGGATGGCTTTTATTGAAAATACAACTATCTATAATCACTACACCCAGCCAAGCATATCTTCAGGATTAACTACAGATAATCCAAATCAATTCACTTTGAATAATCTCTCACTGACCATATATTCAGGAGCGTTACACTACTTTCGGATTCCCCGAAAATATTGGCGGGATCGTTTACGGAAATTAAAAGCAGCCGGTCTGAATACGGTTGAGACCTATATTCCTTGGAATCTTCATGAGCCTAGACCGGGTGTCTATGATTTTGGAAGTGGTGGATCTGATTTTGAAGACTTTTTAGATGTTGGGGAATTCCTTAAGATGGCACAGGAAGAAGATCTACTTGCTATTGTACGTCCAGGACCTTATATCTGTTCAGAATGGGACTTTGGAGGATTACCTTCTTGGTTGTTGGAAGATAACAGCATAGTTATACGTCGAAATGAACCAACCTTTATGGGTCGTGTCAGTACCTACTTTAATACCCTCTTTAAGATTCTCACCCCACTTCAGTTCACCAAAGGTGGACCTATTATTGCCTTCCAAGTTGAAAACGAATATGGGAATGTCAAGGTTGACGGTGAGGAGATTGATCAGAGCTACCTCAAACGGTTGGTAGAGATCTTCATGGAGAATGACGTGGTTGAGTTGCTTCTTACAAGTGATACGCCCTCAAAAGGGGCATGGGGTGCCATACCTGGTATATTAAACACTGCCAATTTCATGATGGAAGCAACACAGGAATTGACTATCCTGAGGGATATTCAAAAAGAAAAACCCTTGATGGTTATGGAGTTCTGGTCCGGATGGTTTGATCACTGGGGAGAAAAACACCATACAATAAAAGTCACTCAGTTTGCCAAAGAGTTGGAGGACATTTTCCGATTTCCTTCCTCGATTAACTTTTACATGTTCCACGGTGGAACCAATTGGGGTTTCTTGAATGGAGCCAACATATTAGAGAAAGGTGTGGATAAAGGTCTACTTACCTTTGACACCTCGAGCTATGATTATGATTGTCCCTTAAGTGAAAGTGGTGATTACACTGACAAATACCATGCCCTGAAAGGACTTATTGCCAAGTACAGTACCTTGAAAGTAAACTTACCGGACTTGCCACCTGAAAGTACCAAAATTAAACACTGTGATTTAAACTCAATAAAGATGCTAAAATTCATAAACTATTTGAAATCCTTTGCTGTTAAGACCACCCATAATCTTAAAGCTATGGAACATTTTAACCAATCTTATGGGTATATTGTTTATTCGAAAACATTGAATATACAAAGTGGATCTATTTTAAAAGTCTCCGATCTAGTTGGGGGAACGATCATTGTACTTATAAATGGGAAAATGATTAATAAGACATTTGCGAAAAGGACAGATCTTGAAGGATTTGGTTATTGGAAGAAGAAAGATTCGACTATCAAATTAACGGATGTGGATCTTAAAAACGCTAGATTAGATTTAGTTGTGGAGAACTTCGGGAGGGTTAACTACGGCAAACTAGACCAATTTAATCAATATCGTGGCCTCCTTGGAAGTGTTTCCATCAACGAGGAGATATTTGACTGGGAGGTTGTGAACCTGCCGTTTAATAAGGAGTCAAATAATTTGATGATCAACACACCTGGAACGGATATGGAATGGGAAGATATCTCCGGCTACACTGGACCAGCTCTATACAGATTTGAATTGAACATAGATGAAAATGCCATTGGTGATTCCAATCACTTAGTTGATAGTTTTATGGATATGTCCAGATGGAATAAGGGAATTGTTATTGTTAATGGATTCGTTTTGTCTAGATATTTTAAACTGGGCCCACAACAGACTTGTTATCTGCCAGGAGCTCTACTGAAAATTGGGAGGAACGATATTATCGTCTTTGAACATTTTGAATTCGGTGGTAGTTTAACTTTTAGTGATAAACCTATATTTTCCACTATGGAGTAATTTTTAAAATTATACCTTTTTAATGTATATCATTTGTTCAGAATCCCAAGTAAAATAGGTATACCAAACCTAATCTGAACTTTTATTTATAATTTGCCCAACAGCTGAATATGTTTACAAACTAACTTCTTATCAACGTTATCATATATACGCTAGGCCTCGTTTTACTGGCTTATAATGTATTATGATATAAAAAAAGAGAAAACATACACTCCTTTAACCTTGACCTTGATACCACATACCGCGTCGAGTTGTAACTGTATCAGCAACCCACTAACTCTTGGTAGCCGGCTCCGCGACGATGGCGAGAAGCTAGACAAGTGAAAGTTAATTTTAGTATATGTTCAGCCACCACAGCGAGCGGAAGTCTTCTCGATTTGTGTTTTAAACGACAAGATACAATGAGCGGCATCAAATTGTACGGCGTGTCTGATGGTCCGCCATCTTTAGCATGCCGGCAAGCCTTGAAGGCTCTCGGAGTAGACTTTACACTTGTTCCGGTGAATTTCAACATTGGCGAGCATTTGACGGCTGATTACGAAAAGGTATCTGTAAAATGACAATGAAAATACGAAGCCTTGTGATAATGTCCTATTTTTAGCTAAATCCACAACGTGAAATTCCTGTCCTAGATGATAACGGTTTTCTGTTGGGCGAAAGGTGGGTGTCAATCGTTCTGTGGGTGTTGGTGTTAATCGACTTGTAGTTGCTATGGCGTTTCGGTTGACCTCTTTTTCTGTTGATTTCGATATTTTATGATTTCCAGCAATGCTATTCTGCAGTACCTTGCCGAAAAGTATGGGAAAGATGATAAATTGTATCCCAAAGATCCCAAGGCCAGGGCCATTGTTAATCATCGTCTTTGTTTCAATCTGGCTTCGTATTATAAGAATATTGGAACGCACGTTGTATGTATTCAGTATTTTGGAATAGGAAGACTCATTTGATGAATTACTTTAATTAAAAATAGATGGCTCCTATCTTCTTCAAAGTTGAACGCTCCGACTTCAGTCTGAAAATGGTAAACCTATCACTTAAAATCTTCAACGAGTACTTCGAACGTACCGGCTTCAAATATGCCGCTGCCAATCATCTTACCATCGCTGACTTTCCATTGGTTACCGCCACCATGTGTCTCGAAGCCATAAAATTCGATATCAGTGGGTACCCACTAGTCGATCAATGGTATCGCACCTTCAAGGCTGAAAATCCTGATCTGTGGGACATCTCTGCGGAGGGTATGAAGGAGATTCATGATTTTGAGTTTGTCCAACCGCCTGACCTATCCAAATTGGACCATCCTCTCTACCCAGTTCGTAAATAAGCCATATTCGAAACTTTGTATTGGCATGTACGAGTATTTATAAGTAAATGTTTTATGATTCATTTCACTTTTTACGTACTTTTAATATATGTTCTGCTATATTGCAATTGTAATAGACCACACAAATATAGTATTAGTAATTGCTACCACAAATAAAATACACATGTATAGATAAGATTAGATAAGCTGACTGGGAGTGTGTCACACTGGAAACCCATTAGTTTAGTCTATAACACAGTTTAGTTTAGTTGAAAGTGTTCTTCCTGAAACTTGAAAAAATGTCCTCGGAGAAGGAGACTAACGAAATTCGTGGTACGGTGGATGTGGAAATTAAACCTGGGATGCGTTTAAATGCCACCCCATACCTCTGGATTTATGATAAGCGTCTTCCTTTGGAGGACAATATCCAGAAGATAGTGGTTTTTCATAATACTGACGCTCTGGAACCCATTGTGAGTATAATATTTTAACTCTTAGCTTTGAAGTCGTCATGTGAATTGTAATAAACAGAAAAACGGGAACTCTTAATTTATTCTATACGGGTTTGTACCAGCTAATCTAACTGCTAGAATATATCCAAATACAAGGAAAAATTTAACCTCTTTTTCCAGCCATCCAATGGCAGATATTCTCTAAGACTAATCTCACATCCCAAGATGCAGCAGTACAGTCAAGAGCACTTTATTACCCAATACACGGTGGACGAAGATATAATCGCCGGATATCATATCAAACTAGTTCAGTGTGTCCAAGACACTATTCGGTTCTTTTTTCTGTCTACGAAAAACATCGATAATGAGCTCCTACTTCAAATATCCTATGATCAGGTTGTAGTTGAGGAATTCGTACATCAGCAGAAAATCGACGATTTGATATCACTTCTAATGAGCGGTGCATTAAGCGATGATGGAGAAAGTGGCGCCTTAAATATTGTCTTCCATCTGTTGAAAAATGGATACCTGCGAAATTTGACGGTCTCCTTCGCTCAGAAAGTAATCGATATTGCCCAAAATGATAGGAGTTCCTCGTCATTTGCAATATCAATATTGATTCATATCCTACGTGTGAAGAAAGATATTCTACTAGCGAATAAAACATTTGTTATTCAGAACCTTAAAGTACCTTACATCATGCGCAATCTGAAGACAACAGGAACAAATTCTGATCATGAATTCTATCACCGCATCTTTTCCCTTATCAATTCGCTGATTATGTGTGCCAAGTTAGAGAAACGCGCCGCCATTTTAGCGGAATTGGGTACTTCTGAAAATCAGAGTATATTTTATGAATTCCTGATGGAGAATACTGATTTGGAGGATACAATTACGCGAGAGATTTTCATTTTGCAAGCAAGGCTTTTAACGTATGTTTCATTCTTATCGAATTGAAGCCAAAATAAGTTAAAATTTGTTCCCAGGCACAAATATACGGCACTCTATAAAAAAGCATCTATACCTGAAGAGAAACGTGATAGCGTTGCAAGTCTTGCAAGCAGTGATTATGATTACTTGGAAAATACCGATAGGTCCAGCATGTATGAGAGTGGTCCTTGGGTGAGCAATCTAGAACGTGAATCATCTTTGTCTATGTTAAGTCTAACTTCAATTACAAAATTAACAGAGTATCCTCTCCTAAACAAATGTCTAGGTAAGGCATTTATGTGATATGGCCCTGAGGGTTGGGAATATATCAGTGAATTCATTTTATGATTCTAGAATATGGTAAAAACTTCTACCATACATATTTTGACAGTTTGGAAAAGAGCGATTATTCCTGTGATGCTGAATTGTACACTATCGCTCAGAATATTATCAGTCTCCTGACGAATTTACTCTGCATAGGCGTACGAGTACATGCTCAAAGTTATTACCTACCAATGTTTTTCGCTCCTAAAGAAACAAGTACCAGAGATGGAACACATACAGTAGAGTTTTTCGAAGAACTCTTTGTGAAGACATTAATGATGCTTTTCAGGACAAAGGCTCAGATGAGAGTAAAAACCAAAGGAGATTTTCAGAAGGTATCAATATTCCAAAAAATTAGGCAACATAATGTACAATTAAACAACTTTTTGCCTTTTATAGTTATATCAAATTATCAAAAAACAACTAGTTTTGGTTTTCGAACAACGTCCGATAGATTTCGAACATTTGGATATGGTAACATCGACAATTACCTACTCAACTGTACAGAATCTTCAACAAAAAGAGCGAGATGATCGTTGGGAAAAGATTTATACAAGAAATCCATGCATCCAGGAGTTAGTTCAAGAGTTCTCTATTCGTAATATGGAAATAATTGCAATGACTCGTTACAAGATCTTACAAAAAGGCTTTGTTTTTAAGAATATGAGCCATAGACATAAATATTTCTCGCTTGCATTAATGAACGATTTTAGTTCGCTTCTCTACAATGATTGTACCGAAGCAGGTGTATCTATCAATAAATGTCGCTTGTGTATTCCTGTGACAAGCATTAAACATATTATTCATGGAGAAAATTGTAATTTAAGGGCTAATCATGTGTACGTAACCAATAAGCTGACCACATAATTTATTATTAACCAAATAGTTATCTAAAAGTATATTATTTTTATAGAGTACCTGCGGATAAAACCAGCTGCGTTTTTACAATCTCTTATGAGTTATTAGAGACGACATCAAAGGAATCAATCGATTGTTATTTTAACAAGGATTATGCAAGTCATGAGGAAATGGCAAACCTCACAGAATATTGGAAGGATGGTTTAAATCTATTGATTGGTACAGCAAATTACAAAAGTAACAAAATTAAAGAAGAACTGAAGGCACTCAATGAACTTGATTGCAAATTGCAGTTGATTGAATTACAAGATGTGGAAATCCCAATGCAGGCACCACCAGTACCTCCTTTTGAAATATCTGCCCTTTTATAACTTGTAATTATTCAGTGCATACTAGCTCCATCTATCAATTTGAATTGAAAACAAATATACTAATAGATTTTACTACTTTTACGAACAGATTTTTTGATAGAAATACAAATATAGGTAATATTATTTATTACATTTTACAGATAGTTAGTTTATGTTGAATTACGTGAGTGAAATGTTGTTTAAAAATTGAAAACTCTCCGGCAAGGAAATTTCTGTAGCATTTCATTTTTAATAGTTTAGGACATACTTGCGCCATCTGTCAGTCGAAATCGAAATCATGTTAATTTAAATTATAAAACAAAATTAAATTGTTAAGTATATAATATATATACTTAAAAGTAATATTTTTAATTGAAAATAAGCATATTTTGTTTGTAAATTGTGATGAATATTATGGAAATGTGGTTTAATAATTTAAAATTTAATTCTTGGTGCTCGGACAAACTCGATAAATATCGTGCAAAAGGCACACTAATGATGAACATGTTATTTCGCCTAAATTAATTTTTAATATATAAGAATTATTATTATTAACCAATATTGGTTGTAGTAAAAGGAAAGTAAAGGTTATCTAATAAATTAAGCAGTAAAAGTTGATTAAATCATTTTAAATTTTCATTCGAATGTACTCGTTGATGTTCGTGAAAATGGAGATTCATCGACTCAACGGCCACAAACAAATTTTGTTTTCTGTTGATTCTGTACACTTCGGCGTGTTAGTTTACTAAATATCAAAGTAATTAAACTTGGGTGTTTGGCAATTGTAGATGCAAAGCTCATTCTAACGATTAGTACGGCGAATTCCTTTCGCATGTCATAATTTGCTAGTGGTGGGGAGGACGCGCGCCAAGTCTGTGTTCGCTTGAGCTGCGCCTCGTTCGACTCGTTGCCTTTCCGCCTTCCTCGTCGTGTGGACGCCATCTTAGCACCACCGCTTTCAAGTGTTGTAACAACTCGCAAAACTTCGCCTGAGAAAGCCAGCGACGCGTTGCTACACCGGCAACATTCATCCAACGAGAGTCTACACCAACGGCGTAAGTGTACATGTCAATAATTTGCGTACTTTCACCGTTTCGACTACTTTATCACTTTATGCGTGCAATTAGTCTTCGAGTAGTATAGTGTACATGTGCATAGTTTATTTCGGCAAGTAGTGAAGTTTTAGATTAAATGTACTGCTTGTTGTTTTGATGTGAATTAATACAATTTGTTTGGCTTGTGTGCAGAAGATTGATACAAACATGTCGAGATACCGCGAGTGGGACCTTACATGCAAGGTGTATGTGGGTAACCTCGGCTCGTCGGCCAGCAAGCACGAGATCGAGAGCGCCTTCAGCAAGTATGGCCCGCTGCGCAACGTATGGGTTGCGCGCAATCCACCCGGCTTTGCCTTCGTCGAGTTTGAAGATCCCCGGGACGCCGAGGATGCAGTTCGAGGATTAGACGGAACGTGAGTACTTTTATCGGTTACTTTTGTTGTGCCACATACACGTGGAGCCATCTATTGGCATAGGGATGAACACGTTTGGCTGGAGGATGTCAAAAACTGTGTTCTGCTCATTTTTAATCAGCTTAAAGTAATTTTACTGGGTGGCTTCTCTTAGATATTCAAAGAAATGTACAGTGCAATGTGTATATATTGAGGTTCTTTGAGGTATACCAGTCTGTCGATTATCATTCATATCGCAATTATCGAGAAAACACGTTTGTTGACAGTTTTTCAATATATTTTCGAACATTTATTAATTAAATCAACGAAATAATTATCGTACAGTGAGCATTAAAGTAGTATATGAATATCTCTTTCTTTTTAGACGTTGCTGTGGAACGAGAGTTCGCGTAGAGATGTCCAACGGCCGTTCACGACGTGGTGGTGGTGGTGGAGGCGGCGGAGGTGGTGGTGGCGGCCGCCGGGGCCCGCCACGATACTCCAGGTATGAGAGAAATTCAGATTCGCATGCAATGGGCGGCCGTGTGCTCCACACGAGATTCGCACCGTTCCGGCTCATTGAAATCAAATCAAAGTCGCGTTCAACTTGCTTGCAGTTTCATCGCATTGTTCAGCCGCAGGCTGCGGCGGATTGGTAGCGTGAAGCATATTAAAACCCGAACCAATCCGCCGCGGCCGAGGGCCTCAAAACTTGCCTCAGCGGCAAGATTTTTTGGGAAGAGTACAAAGGCAGCGGTTAAATGAAAGTGTTTTTGGCGCACATTTGCAGGACAGCACCGCTGCTGTTGTTTACTACTACTACTACTTCTCCCCCCGATTGAGCCCTCAAATCTTCCCTCCTGCCTGGCCACACATCTCATCTTTATAAAAAAACATCGAAACCACCACACCACTACTACTGCTACAGTACAACAGTACAACATCCGCAATCTCGCACCAACCGCCCCCTCAGCGGGTGCAACGGCACGCGTGCCGCCCCTTGCAGCATTGCCGTCGGCGGCCAATCAGCCGCGGTGGGCGGTGAGGGCGGAGTTTACGTGTATGATCGTATGCGCCGCCCTACATGCCCGCCTCCGCCGACTAGCGCCGCACGGCAGTTGCGTGTGCGCGGCGTGCGTGCGGGTGTGAGGTGCGCGTGCGCACCCCCAGGCCACCCCTACTCAACCCCAAATGCGTCGCTCTCGCTCGACGGGCGTCGACTCGACTCGTCGCCGCGCAAAATGCCAACATGCCGGCCCCTCGCTCTCCGACGCACTACAGCGGCGCACACAATCGGCGCCCCACCTTCTCGACCAATCTCTGTCAATCTATACACCACGCGCGACGCCCTTCGGCCAATTACCTATTGCCAACCGCCAATTCATCAATCTCAGCCCCACGGCGCCGGCGCAGCCACGACTCGATTCAATCGCAAATTATTTTTGCCCACAAATCATATTCGATCGAGGCACAAACAAAAAAAAATCACACGGGTTGGTAGCTGTCTGCAGCCAGCACAAATCAACAAATCGACGAGAGCAAATCGAATCGTTTATTACCCAGCTGCTGCTGCGGGGTCGAGTGCGCATGCGTGAGAGGCGCACACCTTTTGCATGTATTGCGAGGATGAAACCTGAGTGACAGGCAGTGTGTTTCTGACTTGAAAAATACTGACTTAGACACGAATTTTGGCTTCACTGTATTTGCTCTGTTTTCACTGTTTCAAAATCAATCTTTTGTCTGTGTGAGAGAGAACTTTTATTTTTTAACGTTCGTGTTAAGATCCGTCCCCACAGGATGTCTTGTACGTCTGACGATCAGTGGATTGTAGGTGCGTCCAAACATTAATCTGACTCAAATGTTCGAGGATGTCAAAAGTTCGATAAGAATTGATATATTTCTTGTATCGGAAGTCTAGAAAAACGGCCATGGCACACTCTCTTGTCAATTGTCAGAAATATCGAAGCATAACTTCAAATATCGATAATTATCTGTCTGAAGTATCGATACTTATTGACACCTCATCCTTTCGATTCCAGTTTTGTTAGGGCACTCTCTTAATCCTACTCTGATTAAATGGACTTACAAGACATCATCTCCATTGGAGCATAATTGTACTACCTTTACCTTTCTTTCTGTTCATAGATCACGCTCTCCGCGACGATCACGTTCCCGATCGCCAAGGTCGCGTAGTCGTGACCGTCGCAGCCGATCAGACTCCAGGGATCGTCGTTAAAACGACCCAACAGCGAGGCAAAACTCCAGCAGAAGGAAAAAAACGACGCGTTTTTTTGTTATACACATCCACACACATTTATTTACAAACAAACACGAATATCATTTTCTCACAGCGTTGATGAACGAATTGATTTCATCCGCGCAGATGGCGACACAAACCTAAAGTTAGGCATTACTAGGATTTATTTTGAGAAATTGACGAAATTTTTTCGGTGGAAACTTGTATTATCGTGTCTTATTGTTACATAGGATAGTCTTTAGTTTATTGATGATAAGATTGCGTGATGACGACAAAACAAAGCACAGAAGGAAGAAGAAAACAGTACAACAAATATTAATTATTAATTTGGAAAGGTCGGAATCAAAAAAGATCAGGATATTGGAGATTTTGAATGAAGAGGAAGGTCGAAATTAATTGTATTTACAAAATTTACTTTATATTGTTTTGCACATTTTGCGTAGACATATTTGACGAAAGAAATCGATTTTAAATATAAACTATATACAAAACCTAGAAAAGAACGAATAGTGGACCGACCGGCGTGAATTTAACAAGAATTGTAACTGGTATATCTTTAATTGAAATATGCTTACTTCTAAAACCAAAGGTTTCACTAATTGACGATATTGGAATCGAAAGTATCGTTTCTTTTTGTTTCGAGTTTTAATAGTATCGAACATAATCCAAGACCATTGGCAGTTTTTTTCATACGTCTTCGTGATTTGGCAAATGTATAGATATGCTAAGACCAAAATGCTATGTTACATTTTTTTATTAAATTATATACGCCGGTTAGTTGACGAAGTATATGTTCCACCAGGCACTGTGACCTTTGACGAAACGCCGCTACATTACTGTGTTGTGTGTGGGGGCGGCAGTTCGCAGACCTGTATACCGCAGTCTACCGCCGACCGCCGTGGCATGCACACCTGTCCACCTCCAAACTTTCCGTCAGAAAAATGTGAATTGCCCATAAACTCGCGTGCAGGATGCCCCTTTGGGACTATTTCCACAAGCCGCCACCGCGACAGCGGAACCTGCAAGAGGGCCTCTTCCAGATTGCCTCCCAAACTTGTAGCCTGCTTGTGCAAGTGAACAATACGAATAATATCACATTCGGCGATCATGCTTCGAATATAAACTGCAATAACATACACACGGCGTCGGTGGATGTTGAAGATATTGCGAAAGCGGCGACAAGTGGCTTTGCCAATGGTGGCTTTGCAGGAAAGCATCAGCAGGATGCTGAACAGTTAGTTGTCTTATTGCCGCATAAGAATCGCCTACACCGACAGGGATCTACTTTGAGGAAGCCGCGGCTTTCGGTGAGTATATCTAAGGTTTTCAATTTGTATATTTTTTGGGATTTGCAAGTTATGATGTAAATATTTTAACTTTTAGACAGGGAAATTTTACGTTTTTACGTTAGGTTTTTTAGTTTTGAGCCTAATCGTTATGATAATAAGTTTTCTTTTGATTAGTTTAAAGTTTGTACAGTTTTTTACAAAAAAAAATGAAGAAAGTTTCAAAAATATTTTATAATAATTTGATCATATTCATAACCATGTTATCAATTGCCAATCAACATTTTTAATGAATCGATCGATCACACTATGGATAAAATTCTTTCTAATAAAGTTCTGAGCAAATTATCCAGAATAAGTGGACTTATTCGTTAATTGAAAGTGTTATCGATCGTATTCTGGGTCAATTAAATCACCTACGTCATTAACCCAACTTTACAACTATTCGGGATGTCGGCGTCGTTAGATATCGATTTTCTTACACATTAGTATTGTTTAAACCAATTGAAGTTATTTATCGTTATCACCTTTCCAAATGCTCAATTTGTTTCATAAGTCCAATGTTTAATCATTTTCAGTTGTTACTTTCTTATAAGTTGTTAGAAAAGTTCTACAATAATTGATTATTGTTGAGTTAGGAATGCAATCGTGTGAAAGTTTTTCGGAAAATACTTTTCACGTCCTTGGCTTATAAAAGATGGAAAACTGAGAGAATGGGTGAAGGTTACAAATGGTAATGTTTACAAACTTCGCAATTACATGTTTGCTATGTTTGCGATTAATGATGGTCTTTCAAGAAAAACTTCAACAGTTGAATAGAAAATAAAAATGAAATTATTTGTCAATTGGTCATTATGCAGGCTACAGGTTTAATGAAACAAGTTTGAAAAGACCTGATCACAATGTTCTGAACAAGCTCATACTTTTAAAATGATTAGCATAAAAGCTGCCAAGTGGCGCAGTGCAGGGATGTCGACTTTTCACGAAGTATCGATACTTATTGGTATCAAAAATACACATTGGCGCCATCTGTTTATGTGTTTTCAAATTATCTTTTACTCGTAT
>WSZQ02141365.1:0-41301 GCA_019419845.2 Weissflogia rhopalogaster
CGGTCAGCAGTGTTCGGCACTTACACTTGTTACTTTGTAATAAACTCTGTTGTTACTTGAAGCAGTGTACTTTTCACGACACCACGTTCACAGATCTCCCGTCTCAACGTTACATAACACGATTCCTTAGTTCTATATTACATTTTATACAATACTAATTGCAAACAGTGATAAAGTAACGGTGTTGGGAGTCTAGAACTCTAGAAATGTTTTTAAAATTTGTAAACGACTACATAGTTAGTAGTTCCTGGGAACATTTAAGATAATAAAATTATGTTCTTTTAAGAGGACCGGGTCTGACTAAAACGTGAAATTCAAACTTTGTTCTAAAATATTTTCTAATCTGCATGCTATAGTAAGCCCATCCTTGTACGAATCGATTCCTCATTAAATATAGGTTGTTTTGATATGCATATTTACGCCTAATATTGGGTTATTATTGAGCTATTTATCGTATAAAAAACGTCTTTTTCGAGAAATGTCGAGTTTTAGGTTTTTTTAATATATCTTCAAACTCCTGGGGCAGTTTTTCATTTAATTACTTAGAACCGATAGACCTTGCACAAAATATCCATCTAACAAATGACCACCTTAGTTTAATAATTCAAACTCTATTTAGAAAATTTTGTATAAGGTCAAGTTGACTGTCACTGACGATGGCGAAAGACGAAAGTTACGTTGTTCGCATTAAATAAACTTGTAAAACATCTACAATTATTTACATCAACAACCAAGCTTAATTAATATGTTTTACCAATATGTTTTACTAAAATAAAAATAAAAAGGGACCAAGCTAATGCTACAGTTAATTGGTCAATCTGACCCTTTACTATATCAAGACTTATTTCAAGACCTATATCAAGACTTATATCAAGACATATATCAAGACTTATATCAAGACCTATATCAAGACAAGAATTACCCTGTTAAACCTGAGCATTTGCGGACCCCGGCTGGGTATTACGAGAAATTCTTATAAATTTTGCGTTTATGATACTAAATCCTCAAAGACGATTTTGTATTCTAAGCACAGTCGCCCCATCTGGACTTGAAGGTATTCCATCGGTCACTTAGATATTCTTAGATAATTCGGATAAAATATCAAACGTTGAGAAATTGCCTGAACCAATTGGTTTTGAAAAATAAGAAATAAACCATGCGTTTGTAATTTAGAATGCACAAGAGCTAGGTTTCTGTTATTGCCCCGATCCGTTATTTTGAGAATGATAATAATATACTTTCAGGAACAACAAATAGATGGACTAGTAAGCCGCTGACTATCAAAACATCTCACTAGAATTTATCCCAATTTCCAAAATCGAAAATTTGCATATAGCTTATATGAGTCATTTTACGATGGCTTTTACGGTAGGATCACACGCGTAGGAAAATGCCATTTTTTAACTGGAACTATTCCACGCCTATAATTAATGTTGTTCTGTTGCAAATAAAAAGACGAATTCATTGGTTTTAAGGATTAGTTTTGTGTTTCCTGTAGGTTTTTTTCCACTGCATATTTTTCCAATTTCAAAACTACACTTTTTGGAGGTGAGGGTGCCGGTTGATGATGAGTGATTGAGTGTTGATGATATATACACAGTTTATTACAAAACATATACGAAACGTTTACAAACACGCAACAAAGAATACAATGACAATCGCGAGGAAGAGATGTTGACGGTACGAAAGTAGCAGTCTAAGTCCCGAGGCTAGGAAAAGAAAATAGATTGCAGCCTCGGGTGTAGAAAAAGGTCGGTTCAGGTAGAAAATATTGGCGGGTCAAAGAAGAACATGCAATGGTTAGTTTGGGTTGGCTTAGGACGAACATTTGGTTAATGAGACTTTTGGAGAAACAGATGTGGGAATAGAGGTATAGAAAAGTAGTTGAAGAAATGTAAATACTAAATCTAAAGCGTGCCAAAATGTGGCGGGAAACGCCACAACTTCTTCCAAATCTACACATCTGCTTCCAAACGCAAGTATATATTACTCTTCGTTCCAAGTACTGCCTTCTTTTACTATTGTTCTTTCTCTAACGCACCCTCGAGGTCTTTATCTTTACCTCGAGGACTTAGTTTTTCTGCCTTCGAGCGTTCAACAGCGCTGACCCCTTCGCAAGCCTTCCTATTATGTTCCTTGTTTTTACTTTACTTATGTGATAAATAAATCTATTTGTAATAATTAAAACAATTGGAACATTACACGCAACTAACGGCACACCGTACCCCCTTTCTGATTATCCTTATCTAATCATTAACAACAACTTTAATCTAATCAACAATAATTATCATTATGAATAATTGTCATTATGATTTTGATTACTTGGTTATTGATAATTTTACGTGTACATGAATCCGGAATGTTGACACGAGGCGATAAAATTGAAAGTATAAATACCATTATCGAAAAAAAGAGGTTAAAACATACGCGAAAAGTTTTCTTTTAATATAACAAAACATAGAATTGTCGGTGTTTACTATAGAAAGGTATTGTACAAAAAATATTTATGTACTTTATTGGTTGTATCCATCATAAACATTGCAATATACAACATCAACATACTATTTACTACATGCTTTAATATTAAATTGTAATGCATGTAAAGAAGTTCTTTGTAATAATCTGTAAATTACTCCGAAGATTCATGAAAACTTCTTGAACGCATTTATATGCTTCAAGATACTGTTCTTTAATATGAAGACTACCATCTTTAATAATATTCTGAATATTAGCAAAAGATTTTAGTATGATTCGAACACTTTCAGCCGCTGCCTTAGCTCGACACTGGGCATCCTGGCACGAATTGAAAATGATCTCCTGTTCTGCAACGAGTGCTTTACCATATTCAAACTCATTGCGCACATCGTTTTGAATTTTCGATAATTCGGCAGAGCAGTTTATTAAACATATTCTGGAATCTTCATCAGCTTTCTGCAATGCTGATATCAGGGTCCGATTTGCTTCGGTCCAACAGGTGGCAATGTTTCCAAATGTCCCCGTCTGGTTGACAGGTATTGCTAATGTAAACTAAAATACGTAGGTATAATTGTGGTTTCATTGCCTTATTTGCTAATTTAGAAAGACTTACACTAACGCAGAGAAGGAAGAAATATATTAGAATCATTTTGTTTGTCAACTTGGAGATGTCAAAATGATAAAGTATTTCATTCAGAGAGTATGTATTTATACGTTATTATTATCTAATCCTTGATATGAACTGATAAAGGGGTAGATGATTTGTACATTCGGTATCAGGCATTAACGCTGAAATCAAGGCAAATTTTGATCGTATCAAGTACCGGCTCACTGGAAAAATGTCTTCAACTAGACAAAATGTCAACTTAATAAATTCATAATTACAGTAACAAAACAATTTTAATGTCATTTTGCTGGTTGTTACCTACAAAAATTGTTTATGGATTTATGAAAAATCATCGTGGCAAATTTACAGCAAGGAATATCACTGCGCGGAAACTTACTGCAAAATAAGCATATTTGCCCAACTTTTCATATCCAACCTTAGGCTTTCTAAAATTCTTATGCCCCTTCCCCTCTTCAAAAGGCATCCACTCTGTCTAAGCCTTAAAATTTACGATAAGGGAGCCTCTCTGGGGGTCATTTGGACAGGAAGTGTTCCACTACAGCGCATTATCTGTACCTTGAGGTGCAATACAATGTAGTATATGAGCGCGACCGTGATTCATTAATTCAGTGGTTGATTATGGCATTCATTCAGTAAAGTATTCAGTCAGACAGTTAGTCATTCAGTGATTAGTAATGAATGCAATTAAGAGATAATAAAATCATGTTAACTAATTAACACGAAGACCATCATTACTCAACTGAACCCCGAATGTGGGGCCTATAAGAAGATCAGTACAATCAAAGAGAAACCCCCAAAGTCACGAAACAGCTAGACAATAGGGAGCCCCTACCAAATAATTACTCGACGTGTATAACCAGCCCTTGCGCGAACGTGTACGAGTTTGTTTGAAATTATGTTTGGTAATCCTCTTACGTCTATAATCTACCATTACATAATCAGATAACCTAAGTTGACCCAACCTGCCCCTGATCTGCTCCAAACTTCAAGCGCGCTCAACGGCAGTCGCCACGTTAACTAGTCGAGGAAATACTTATTCGACATCTGATCCGTTAAATATTTTGTCATGGACATTTGTTCCGTCGATTATCTTGATATCGACGTTCGTACTACTATATATTTTTTACAAGGAGGAGAGGGTCTTGATCTCACAGCTTCGCATGTGTTCCTCAAAATATTTAATACATTAAGTTTTCTATAAGACGAACGCTTGAAAGTTGCGTCCTTCTGACATAAGTAGGTTTCATTTCGGCACGGAATCGATGCAAAGCCAACGTTGGACTGAAGTAGGCCATGAAAATTTATAAAATATAACATTTTCTAATGAAAAACAATACTGAAATGTGTTCTTTATACAGGAGTAGAAAAGGTTCATTTTCGGTATTTTATGCACAAGCAGCATTAGGAATGTCAGCAAAAGTGGACAGTGTCTAAGGTCAGATGCATTCACAGTTTCGCAAGTGCTGTTACCAATACTGATAGCTATATTTGAAGGCAACTTGTATAAGATAAAGCAATGTAGATCTAGAAAAGTACCATTACAATCAGTTCAAATGGAATTATAAATTATAACAAGCCACATGTAAATTATTCGAGAACTGAAAGCAAAAGTTGCAAACCATCTTTCTTAAGTCTTTCCAGGTTTTGCTTATCAATAACCCAGTGCACTTCAGGAATGGGCAGAGCATTAAAAGTCCCAGCAGCACAAACAGAGTAGGCTCCAAGATTTTCAAACATCACCCAATCCCCAATATCAAGTTTTGGCAACATAATCTTTTGGCAAATAATATCGGCACTGTCTAGAGTCGGTCCCCAAATGCTACTAGAATATTTAGGAGTTGAATATTCCTTTACGAGTTTTGGAGAGACTTTCAGGTCTACTCCGTCTTTATGCTTCCCGTTGAAGCTTCCATAGACACCATCATTGATAAAATACATGTAATGTTTCTGTGAATCTACCAAAGTAGTCCTTGAAGCATATACATTGCATACTAACGTATAAGCAGAAGCGACAAAATAACTTCCTGGTTCAGATATAATTTTCACTGATGGGTCTTTAAAGAATGTTTCAATGCCTTTATTGACACAATCTGCAATCTGGAAAGAATTTGTGATATTTTTTATGAAAATTACTTCGAAATATTCAGAAAATAATCACTTTGAAACCTCAAATAATATTTTAAAAGCGAAAAATTATACCTTCTTAAAATATTCATCGTCATCGCCAGGAAATCCTCCTCCAATATCAAGTAAAGTCATTTTATATCCCAAACTATGTTCAGCATATTGAAACAATTGCCAAGATGCTTCAATTGCTTTGTAAAAGATATTAGGGTTGTGACAACCGAGCCCAACATGGAAAGCTATACCGATAGCTTCCATACCTAATTCTTGTGCCAACTTTAGCAAATTTGGTCCTTCCGTAATTGGATCGCACCCGTATTTCTTCCCCAAACAAACATCAGCTTCTTCATCATCATAACGAATACGTAAAACCAACCTGAAGCATATTAAATTATTTACAGTTTTACGGTTGAACGAAGCCTGATGTCATGAACCGATGCTCTATAATCTAGTAATTTAGTGCTAAGATTAGTTTATTTTAACTTAAGTGTGTTTAGTCTGCCTTTTTTGTAAACCCTCAGCCGTTGCGGAATAAAGATAACGGTTGTGGCGACGGCATGAGGGTCGTAAGTGGTTAGCGCGGCGTTGTGCGATGAAAACGGTTGAGGCACACGGTGTGTGTATATATGTATGTGTATATGTGTGTATGTGTGTGTGAGGGAGGAGGATGGGGGTGTGTCCTGTAGCTAGTTGTAAGAATCATTTTAAAATAAAATCAGTTACTTTCCAACATTCATCTTATGAACATCTTCTCCTATTTCAACCGCGAAAACACCGGATAGGTGTGAGTCCGGACCTTTTGAATTCTTTTGGACGAGCCAAGGAATCAGACTTTGTTAGTTTATCTTGCATGGCTGAGTTTTTTTTGGTTCACAACACCTGATAAACACAAGCTAGACTGGTGCTACTTCGCATATGCTCGCATTACATTGTACATGCATGAGACTTGCATAAGACTTCTTAGAAGTCACATTTACTAGTACTTTATCTGCGATATGAAAAATATTTATTCAAATCATGTACGGAGTAAGGTACTTACATTGCTTTGGGGAAATATTTCTTCGTCTTGTACAACTCGGATTCACCATCAAAAGTCATCACATGTACATTACGACTTTCTGCATACCGAATATGACTTGCTGGTTTTGTTGGATTAGCAAATATCATACGTGTTGTCT
The DNA here is from genome assembly GCA_019419845.2 of Weissflogia rhopalogaster. Classification (NCBI taxonomy): domain Eukaryota; kingdom Metazoa; phylum Arthropoda; class Insecta; order Coleoptera; family Staphylinidae; genus Weissflogia; species Weissflogia rhopalogaster. The sequence continues at coordinate 6,406 of WSZQ02141365.1, forward strand.
TCACTTCAAGATTCAGAATCTTTGATAGTTCACCCATGGATGCGCAGTCAAAGCCAGTCCCCAAATGGGCGAGTAATGCCAAGATAATTGAAGTATCATTGCATTTCACCGCATAGAATGGTTGGACTCGCGGGAGATGTTTCATCCATGTTTGATATTTTCGAATAATTTCTCCAATATCACACACGTAGAATGCATTTTCTTGCGTATATGTATTTAAAATGTCTTTAATGATAGTTTCGGGTACAATATTGTCATCGACGATGCGCAATTGGTGTACGATAGTTGAATTATTCATTTCTGACAGATGTATAATCTTCGATTGTATACGTGTTTAAGTCATTGGCAAATAATTGTTTATATATTTGTTAGATTCTGTCTCTTATATATAGATAATATGGGCTTGTAAAATATGCGCCGTATGAGAAACCAGACGTGTTTTTGTTTTTGATCGTAAAACTCAGTACATTAATGTACATGTAAATGGAAATTTTATTTGGTAAATGTCAATTTATACATGTTATTTTTTAAGCTTATCTGCATAGTTAAAAATTGCAGGCTTTATGAGTTTTGTTGGTGACTGATTAAGTTAAGAATGAAAGATGTAGTAAAATATTTAGATCAGATGTTTTTTAACTAACCCTAGGCGAACAACAGCACTTCGATCAGATTTGATCGACTTAGCTTTAATTTCATTGGGGCTCAGGTGTTCGTCACTTGGCAGGGAAAGTGTGCCACATGCTGTGGCTTAGTTGCAGGTACGAGCTCAGTCATCTCCCGGGTTGAATTGTACAGTCTAACTAGTAGGTTCGCCTTTGTGAATAGTAGTTACGTGATAGAGCCTCTGGCTCAGTTCCATTTCCTTATGAATTTCTACGCTGTGATCATTGAGACATCCTTAGTCTGTTCAAGACCATGACAAGTGGTTCATACTGCTTTCTTCGCTAGCCTTTTCTTGGTATAATCCTGGGCGTTTAATGCCACTAACACTGCGACAAAGTTTGATCTATTATGCTGGATCAATTTAATGCGGAAATAGCGGAGATTACCTTCGAAAAGGAAGAAACTTTGTGACCGATTTCCCTTTGAATTCAGGGGGACAGTTGTTCACTGTCTAGCTGGAAAAGTCCTTCAGGTACTTTGGATACACAAGTGCTGTTTATACATATGCGTAAACTTTGGAGCGTCAATATGCTAATACGATGGTGGACAATGGGTAGTACTTTAGTTAATTCCTGTAATTTTTATTTTGTATCTTATCATATATTAATATATTTAATAATAATATATCATATATTAATAATTGTATGATTTGAATGTTTGTGAATTTGTATGAATTGGCCATAATGTCGGCAGAATTTGCCAGAGTTTCGGATTTCCAAATAAAGTCGTTATCAGCCGAACTCTTGCTATCGTGACGTGATGCGTCACCCCTGCACTTTGTTTCATTGTCACCAGCGTTACGGGTTCGACGACGAAGTCGTTCCCATTGCAAGGCATTTACTGTGCCCTTGCCTCTGCGAGCCTATTTTAACATGCACTGTTCATGTCCGCCTTAGTTTTGTTAAATATGCTCTGGTGCACATGTACCCAGGGTATTGTGAGCTTATTGTCTTTTCCCAGTAATTTAAGCCCTTTCTTGCTGTTCCATGTCACTTTCGACTTGAAGGCTCCTCTTGAAAGGCATTTACTGCCGCTTCATAATCTGATCTGATATATACATTCTTTTATTCTTATTCTCTAGATCTATATCTCATATCTATGATTTTTGTCGATGCCCAAGTCCTAGGTCGGGGTCATAAGTCAGGTAACCGCGGTCCTTGGAGCCGTCCCTGCCCAATATTTAGTAGTATCCTTTTGTGGCTATTGTCAGACTCATTCTTAGGGTTATCCTCGTCACTGAGCCTTCGATGGCTATTCGCAGGGGGAAAGGACTAAGGATGACACGGATTTCAAGCTTCTCCAACTTTCACATTGTTATCTTTTTCTTCGACACAATATCTGCCATATGTCATAATAAGCGATATCGCCCATACAACCTGTATATGATACGCCTTTTCAGTCCACAATTATAATCCATCATTCTAACTCTATTTATGTTAAACCTTTCAAGTTGACCCCACCTGTAGAGTTTCTTTAAGACCCACGAGAGAGGCAAGATAGTGTTTCATTAAATTTCCCTTTTAATACCGGTGTCTTCTTTTAATACGAGGCATTTGATACTTAACGTGGAACCACTAGGTCCTCAACCTTTATGCAGCATACTACAGCTGAGAGAACTTCTTACCGGTGATGGCAGTTGCTAAATTTCCTTGTTAGTTATCAGTATTGTGTCGATTACTAAGCAGAGACTCCACCCAATTGCTTGACTGTGGCTAAAGTAATGCTATACCTTTTATTGCCAATAGTGCTATGGAAAATATATAAAATTTTTTTCTCTCAAGTTATTAAACATTATATTTCCTGCTTTGGTATTATTTTTTTCTTTGTGTGTTTAATTATAGACACTGAAATATGCATCGAGTTGACAACTATAATGTTATTGATATCACATTGAATTTTCAATTATATATCATTATATATACAGTCTAAATCGGATATAACGACCTTCAAGGGACCGGAAATATGTCTAGTCATACGTGTGACACACGGTTGATGTCGTTGGCGACGTGTTTTTTGTCATCATTTCAAAGTAAGCCGCCTTCAATAATCGCATCATCTTTAAATATCAACGTTTATTTTGATAATGCCTCCTCAAATAGAAGGGATCCGTTAACAGAAACTACAACCACTGTAACAATGCCTTATATATCAGAGATATCCAGTTTCCTTTACGAGGGTTACATTTTGTTGTAATTAGACCACAAGATTTGACCATCCCGCTGAATGCGATGGGGGGGTAATCCGTTAATGTGTAATTTGTAGACACACTATCGCATCTTAACGAGATTATGTCCGGTTGATTTGTAAAATCGCGGACCCTTAATCAAAAAGCTTTAATCACTTCACCAGCAAGTAAGTTGGATACGTCGACAAGTTACGACGACCTCACAGAAATACACGACACGAGTACTAGGAGAAATTATGAGGAACATACAACTTACTTGTTGGAATATTGGATGAAATTTGAATATATTTACAATAAATTTACAAGGCGAAGCCAAAGCTTCTTAAGTTGATTAATTACCACGCGGAGCCAGATTTTATAACGAATTTGAGGATTTGCTCACAAATAATAGATGCTTTCAATTAAATATCTGATTAATAGATTCTCTACGAAATTAACCGGAGGTATTCATATACTTCAAATCCCACTTCCGTAAAAAAACTTCACCATTATTGATGTTCGCGCCACCGGCGCCGGCGCTTTTAGGGATCTTGGTACGAAGTAATATCGGGTTTGATAGTGCCGACCACTATTGTCTGTCATCTTGGCGCTTCTTGGGCTGAACCGTTTGTAAATAAAGATCAGTTTTTATCCAGCATTGCAGCGAGTAAATACGTTTTTAACCTCTCCTGTCGATGTGTCTCGGTATTAGTTTTGGGTTTTTCTACGTGTTTATTCTTCTGGTGAACTCGCCAAAGCCCTTTACATAGGGCCCCGCGACCTTTCAACTATTGGGGTAATAATTTTAAAACAAGCCAAACAATGTAAAATTAGTGTAGTCAATCAACATGAACATAAATAGGCGCAAAGCAGTGTTGAAGTTTAGCACAACTAACGGAAAAAAATTAAAGGAGAGAAAAGAGCTGAAGTAAATTAGAGGAGGATGCTTCCTAAATTGCATAAACAAATTATTTATAAAAAAGATTACTACATAACCTACCAGCCGCAATGAAGGGAAAAATAGAAAAGATAAAAGATAGTGACCCCTGTCTTCATCTCTCTACTGCCAAACATTCCTTCTTCTTTCTGTCTCTTTAGGATGACCGAGACCCTAGCACCCTCATCCCCTCTCTCCCCAATCATCCCCCTATCACATACATACCTCCTCTCAGACCTCCTGCCCATTCCTCATTCATTCCCACGCCAAGATGTAACGCGCGTGGTTAGTGACGATACAAGTTTATATTCCGTGTAGTTTGTTAACGGAGTGAGGTTCAATTAAGAAGTTTGAATTGGTTTAGTGAGAACTAGTAGCTCGAAAGTGTTAGTTAATCATCATTGCAAAACCAAGTAACAATATTAACATAAGATAAAATAAAGAAAAAGAAAGATCCGACCTGAATGCTGTCGACGAGGGCCTACTTGGTTCAAAATGGTAACACAATCACTTGCGAGCTAAAATCCGCGAAAACACGTGGTGGTGTCTAATGTTTGAACAAACTGAACCGAACTGAAACTTAATTTTGCTGATCGGGAAGGAAGAAGGCTCGTGTACGTTACAAACTTAGTTGCACCCACAAAGACACCCACAAGACGCGCACAAAATTTGCCTAGTAGAAACGGACTGTAACAAACCCCCTTTTCACTTCCCGAGGAAAACCTCCAGGTAAAGAGATTACAAAAAATAAACTAGTAAAATAAATCAAACTTGAGATTGCATTCGGCATTAGGTTTGTCGAACTCGTCGAAACATTGCGGATCACTGAGAAGAGAAAAAAAATCATCCAAACTTAAACTCTAATATCCAGCAAATTCAAGAAAGTCAATGTCAGTAAACAAGCCCTAGGGCAAACAAGAAAATCAGTCCGATTGCGGTTGGTCAGTATCTGGTGGATGCGCTTTCAGATTCTTGGCGTACCAAACCTCATAATCCTATCCTTGATCATTGGCCAGACTATAAATCCAAGGAGCAACAACCTTCACTATGGTAAAGGGACCAACAAACTTAAGAGCCAACTTGGTATTGAAATAGTCCGCAGCACTGGAGAGAACGTAGTTTCGCTTCCAAACCTTTTGTCTCACTTGGAAGCAGACATCTCGCCGTCGCGGATTGTCCTGATGGCTGGACAGGTCATACGCGCGCTTCAGACGCCACATATAAATCACGAAAATCCTTCTCAAAATTTGAGGCAGGGCGCAAAGTTACCTCTCATCCGTACATCAGGTAATTTGGCGTAAATCCTGTCACCTCATGTTTTGCTGACCTAATGGCGTAGCTAACCCGTGAGAGATACTGATCCCAACTTCGATGGTTGCCTTCCAGAAATATATACCAAGTTACAACTCTCATAGACCACCAAAAGACGACAAAGAAGCCTAAACAAAAAAATTCAAGGACCAATGAGAACACTTCCAGGCGCATGAATCAGTTGAAATTTTCTGTATCAATGATAAATGGCTAATTAAATAAACCCTGAAATTTTCTAGAATATAACTATATTAGAAATAGGCTTGCCGAAAATTTTATGGAAATCGATCACTGTGCGGAGTTCTTAAATTTTAAGTTTTATGATGGTTGTTGCGAACCGATGGCCCATGTGAAGCGTCAATCACCAAGCCACTTTTTTTGTGACGTCTTGGGTTTCGCATTTTTTATATATGACGACAACTTATTTGGTCTAGAGTTAAGTTCTTCCAAATAGTATGTAAAGTGGAGTTATTCGTCACACTTCAATAATCTCTGGGCGATTAAGAATTAAATATATAAAAACGATAAACACAAGACACCCAGAGATTGTAGTGGTTGACGGGCTGGCGCCTTGCATAGGTCTGACTTTTCTCACCACCAGACATGTCTCCGTGGACACGTGTGGTGCAGCTCGGCTTGTGCACTTAGGTCTGAGATCGGATACTCCCGGAGAAACAGAGGGTGAAAGAGTGCCAGCGTGTGACAGGGTGTGTCCGAAAGCGAAAGAAGCGTGGTGTGAGGACGGACTCAGCCATCACCACCTCCTAGATGTAAGAATAGTGTAAGAAAGTGGTAGTACCACAAGGAGAGTTGTGCGGGCGGTACGCATCGGCTTCTAGGTTTAGATTTTTACTAAATAAAATCAGTTGTTATCTGAAAGCCGAATGAGCCTAACGTGTAACATAGACAGCTGGTATTTGTCGCGTTCAACGCGCTACAAACAGGGCTGCCACTCAGAAACGTCCACTTTTAATTAAATCGCGGTTAATAACGACGCTTGGACCCGGCGCGTTCACCGCGTCACAAAAAAGGGCTGCCGATGTTTGTTCGCGACAGGGGTAGAATGTCGGTGCCAGTCCGTCGCCTTGCTTCAGTCCTTGTCCACATGTGAAGCTTCTCTGCTCTTGCTGAAGCGTCTTACTTCACGTCGAATTTATATCTCGGGTGACGACTTTTTTCTGCCCTTTAGCCTTATCCCAGGGTCACCACTTTCCTTGTCAACAATTAAACTCGTTTAAACTTTATTTTCTTTATTAATCAGTATTTTCTTCTAATAACAAATATACCAATTTAGTCTAATAATCCGCTAATTAACAATTTGCAGTATAACGCCAACAGTAAAATTTGCATATTATTCACAAACTAATTTATAAACCACTTGGACCTAAAATTCAAATTTAAATTATCAGGGATCACTCTTTTTTTTGTGAGGTCAACAACATTAAAAAGGCATAACAAAAATGCATTGCACTTGCAAATGTTTCAAATCCAACAGCACCAAATCCATTTGCATCAAGGTACATGTACTTATTACCACACATGATAGTCATCACTAAATACTTTTGCAGCTTAACGTTTGCTTTAGTCCAGTCAGCCGAGTATATAGCAATGGGAATCTCCTCTGACTTTAAAAAGAATAAATATAAATTCATGAAAATTAATATATTTGAAAATGTACTTCATTTATTAAACGTTGGCCAAAGTAGCATTGAACAAACAGGGCACTTATCCAGATGCTTGCATGCATCATATATCGAATTTGTATATTAAGCACACATTGGAAACCTATTACTGCCAAAACCAGACCAGCAAAAGTGGTGTTGAAAAAAGTAATATATGAAAATGCCTCGTTTATATCCACTTGTAGGCTATAAAATTTAGGAAAAGTAATTTAAGAATATGCACATTGTTCTAAATTATATACTAATTGACATATCGCAGGAGTAATTTTTGTAATAGATTATCCATTAAATGCACTTTGTTTTGGAAACCCGAGAGATAACGTAGTCCTTGACAAATATAAAAACAAAAAAATTGAATTTTCGGAAATGGATAGTGCTAAATTTACATTGTAATTCATATATCCCCTAATCATAGGATTATACCAATCATATACCAGTTGATTAACAGTGAAATTTGCTACAACGGTTGCTTCTGGGAAAATTATCACATTCTCTGGGAATAGTAGTTCTATTAATTGGATATAAACTATATATTATGTTGTGAAACTTGAAACTAAATATGTCGACATTTTTGTGTCAGAAAAATGTCAAGCACTGATTTCGTGGAAAGATCGTAGTTACATTTATATTTGCCATCTTTCTCCTCATCCTCCTCCTCCTCTTCCTTTTCTCTTGGGTCATGCTTCTTTGTGGTGCTTTAGTCGTCCGTCAGACTGTCGGCGTCGCGTCGCTTCGATTCATAGGTTCTTTTGTCTGACTCATGTATTGAAGAAGATTGTTTCTTCAAGTTGCTTCATCTCCTTTTAAGTATATTTAAGTATAATCCTGCCAATGTGATCGTTCCATTTTATTCTTTGTGCCTGGCACACCTGACTATGTCTTCTACGCCCACTTCTACTATAATATTAATTGATTTAAAATTAAATTTAACACTATCTCTTGCAATAATTTTTCGAATAATGTCTTAGAAGAGATGGTATAGATCGTTCAAGTTGAATCTATTTATGATGACTTATCAGGAAGAAATAGAAAACACAAATGTTCTGGAATTTGATAATTTTGTTTTTTTGTAACGAGTACTGATAAAAATACTTCCTTTTGTCCCCATTTGTTATATCCTGTCAGCAACGAACAAAATGGTTGGTCCCGATGGTCCATTGCACGGCAAGTTTCAAGTTTCACTGTATTTTCCTTACTTTCTTTAGAATTCTTAGCGCGTAGACGCTATTTGCGCATTTTATTAGCTACCAGTGAAGGTGGAATTAGCATAGCGACGATAACAAATTCAAAGGAGGGTTAGTGCTTACATTTTCATTTTGCAAGAATTGAAACACGGTTGGATGACATAGTGGCAGGTTTTATTTTTTCGAGAATCGACTTCTATGCTCATTACCTCTATTCCATTCTTGTTCAGTGTAATTAGGCATATTAAAGGCTAATACTATTGATTAGAAGAAGAATTAATTTTATTGAATATATAGTTTGTATGCACAGAAAGTTTAAAAATATAATAAAAGTGCACGGGAGTATTTCTAACTGCAAAAAGGACTTATTTATCCAGGTTTTTATATCGCTCCTACGTAATGAACCGAAAACTTATTCCTAAATGTAACCAATTTCACTGTGAATCGTTTGAAATATCATTTATAATTTTAGGAGGAGGGAAATATGATTAAAATGGTATCTTTAGGACGAGTCTTTTTTTCTAAAATCGACGATGTTAACGTTAGTTAATTCATCTTAAATCAATTGTAAGCAATTAAACATCCACGTATTGGAGAAGTTTGTAGTAAACTGAAACGATTGGTACATGATATATAATCGTTGGATTCAAAGAAATATGATTAAAAGTGTAATTTTTAAACTCATTTTCGCAATGACTGCAGTTCCTCTGACATTTAAAGGAAATTCCTACAATAATGAGAATTACAGGCTTTGAACACTTTAAAATATAAAACAAAATTTCAATTTCACATTTCAGTTGCATTATTTACCGCAACTTGGTAGGGTCCTCTTAAAACTATAAAAATGTATATTTACCTTAAAAGGTTCTGATGATCTTGTATACTTGACACAAATTGCTTGCGTTGTTCAATTTCACAGCCACTTTCAAAAACTCCATTCAACTTCAACTTCAACTGTATTATCCGTTGGGTTAGTAACTCCACGGTGCCACACGTATAAAACACAATTAAAAAACCTGCCAATATGGCCGCAGAGACACAAACCAGTTCAATAGCAAATATAATTCCTGTATATAAAGTGTTCTGCATGAATTCCGGGATGGCAGCTGTCGGTAATGGTAAATACAAATCACACTTGCGATTAACATTATTTCGCCAGTTTGTCTCCTCGCATTGCCGGATGTATAAGACACTACCTGCAGCGTAAATTGTCGCTCCTATATTCGTATGTATTACTAAAATCTTCGTAAATAAATTCATCAATTTATTAGCCTTGATGAAGTTCTCAGGAGGTTCAACCAGTTTAAAATCAGAAATTGCTCTCGACAATTTCAATATTTTTTCCCTTTGCATTAAAAATATTCCGATCAGAATGCATACATTAAGAACTGAAAATAGGGATGTTACATCGGTGAGTAAATCTTCAAATAGGTTTGAATTATAATCTGGAAATGAATTAATTAGATTAGAATAAATGAATTATTTAGATTCATTAGAATAGACTAAAGCGAAACCTTATATAAGATGAAGCAGTACTTACTGAAACAAATATAAGTAATGTCAATTAAACACAAAATAATTGTAAACAAAGTTCCAAGAATGAAGAAAATCAATCGGATGTTCAGGTATAATGATTTATCCGACCATATGCCCAACATTCGAAAAATATTCACAGCTACTTGAAGGCAATCGACATATTCATTCGAATTCAAATTTGGTAAAATTTGTAGGACTTTTTCAAAACTCTTCATTGTGAAAACATTGATGAGCGTTAACGTATTAGCTTGATATTTCGGGAAAGTGTAATGTGGATCCAATAAAGTTAGGTATTATATGGAATTTCATGTGGAAAGAATTCATATGGAAGGGTAGAGCAATGTTTGTATTTTATGAGATTTGACAAGTTGACAGGTTCTTATAATTAATAAAGGAAAACAGTTTGTATTTTAACACGTTAAATAATTTGCGAATTATAATACTTCAAGTTAAATGAAAACGGATGTATTTTAAAATGATATTAAATTAACATTTTCAATTTTAACTTTGCAGAGTTAATTTTTGATTTACGGATTTGTAATTACAGATTCAAAATGTTCATGCTTTAACGGTTCTAGGATTTTTTTAGAGATGATTATTGCAACCAACGGTGTTAATATCTATAATACGTGGCTGCAATCGTAATGAATAATACATATAGTATATGTCAACTTCATTAATAATTACAGTGGGAAATCTCCTCTTTCTGGGCTGTTAATGATATGTTTTTGCACATGCCACTCCATAATACCATAGATAAAAGTGAAATTTAAAATGCTAAAAGTGCAGTTGTATTTAAATATGAAAAAGTGAAAAATCCAAAGCATTAAATAACAACATCAACTGTTCTCGAAGTATCGATACTTTTTGTTATCGATACTTTTGAAACTTCGATACTTTTGATACCCAAATATCGAAGAAAAGTATCCATACTTATTGGTATCGAAAATACACATTGACGCCATCTGTTAATGTATTTTCCAATTAATTTTTACTCGTTTCAGTAATCATCCGGTACAATGATTTTGGTGTTACTACTTGGGAGTTACATTTTGAGAATAAACAATATCGCAATAATTCCTAAGTAATAAAATTAATGATTGTAAAATTACTGGTTGAGTAAATTAAGGAATCGACTTCGAAGTATCGAAACTTGTACTTTATCAACTATTAATACATTGATTGCGACGAATTGATAAAATGGGAAAGTATAGGGAATATAACTTTCTTCATAATTAATATTTATGTGCATGAGTAATTAACTATTTTGGATTATAACATCAAAAGCATTATTTTGGTATTAATTTCCAAATCTTTCTAGATTATCTCGTGCGCTGCGTTTAACGGATTTAACTCATTAGTTCGTTCTCGACATTGCATCAATCAAAATGTATTCAATCATATTAAATCTCAAACGGATCACACATGTTTTCCCACACAATTCGCTGATTTTAACACCTTAATTTAGTCGTCATGTTTGTTCATGTTAAGTGCGATTAGAGCACTTGATTATTTGTTTGTTTTAACGTATGAGTGGTACGTTCAAGTTTCTGCAGCTAACCAATGAAAAATATAGCGTACCCAAACACCTAAATTTGTTGTTTTTAAAAAGTTCGTTATACGATTATATTTCTTCTAGTTATTTTTCCCTTGATAAATGTCATTGAAACAACTAATGAAAACTGAAAGAATTCTCACAAATCTACGTTACTCGACCAATTTGTTGACTACAATGAATTGGTTGTTGAAAAGCCGCTAAGTAAGGCGGTCGTTATCTTATTGTTGGTCTAACAAAATAGGCCCAAACGTATTTTAAATGCTCACCTATGTTAATATAAATATGTTATTCGATTACATTTCTCTCTGTTTTTTGTTCGATAAATATCAAGAACCAGTGGAAAATTCCATTCTGTAATATTGAGATGTATTTATGTGAATGTACTAATGAAATAATTTATAATAATTTAAAATAATTAATTACAAATGTATTGATCGAATCATAATTTGTCGATTTGATGGTATATTATTGCATGGTATAAAGAATATAATGATTAAATTTCCATATTTTCAAAATAACCAAGGCTGCTCCAGAGACGAATCGGTCGCTCAGAGTACGATTACCATCATAATTGCTGATAGTGATTAACAGATGGCCTCAGTGTAGGGGCATGTCAAAAAGTATCGAAAATGACTAATTCGATACTATCGATAAGTATCGAAAATTAAAGTATCGATAAAAGACGATAAGTATCAACAATCAAGTATCCCCAAACGTCAGTAAGAACGTGCTCCACAACAGCTAGCATTATCTTGAAAACATGGTCCGCGGTGAAAAAACGCCAAACTACCTTGCTCTCATTGTCAGTATGTCAAAAAAGTATCGATATCGATACTAATCGACTTTTACCACTGCGCCACTTGGCTAGACACTGAGCAGTTACTCGGCACTTGTATAACCTTAATTCCTGAAAGACTTTTGGTACAAGGCAGCGATCGGCTTGAGGAAATTGTCAATAAAATTGATCCATGCATATTGGTCGCAGTGCTAGTGGTGTTCACTGCCCAAGATTAGTTTGAAAAATCAAATTTTATCTCAAGGGCAATGGCAGTTCATTAAGAGGGCACAAGGGCAATCCCACTTCTGATGCAAACTGCTGTTACAAGATCTGGGCAATATTCGTGTTAAGATGGCAACTACCCGGCCAATACCCTGAGTTATAATTGAGTTATAACTGTAAATGGTATACATCAATACAAATTACATTACACCTTTAAATTTATTTCATTCTATTACAATCTTAAAAAATATATCATTGAAATACTTAGTATAAAACATTGAGCAGATACAGTATATCTAACTAAAAACAAACAGTTACTTACGATAAATCTTTCCCAAAAGTTGCACATCAGTCTCAAAAACCATCTGCAGCTTGGTCTCAGGAAGATTTAAGGGCACCAACTCTCTAATAATCAACTTATGTTTAGATTTTTGGGGAAATGATGAGACCAATCGTTGGTATAAATTCCTAATCAGCCAGTATACGCCGAAAACAAGAGTGGTCATTCCGATCGTTTTTAGTACAGTAGGGATGAAAAGTACAATTTTTAGCATGAGGAGCAAGTCCTCTGGAAGTTCAGCCACTTCTTCGATCCACAATATTGGAAAATTAAGTCTTGGCACATTCTTGAATAGTCTAATAAGAAATACATTAGTTTTGTTTCTTTGAAAATATAGGAAATATACCTTATATATTTGGCTGGTTCCAAGAGGAAACTTAACTGGAGTCTGCCAGCAACACGAAGGGGAACTCCAGTTGACTAAAAAAAGACGGAGGTCAACAATGCGGTTCAAAACAATGGGAGCCTAATTGGACTATAATATAGCTTACTGGTTCCAAAGTAATGAAAAATTCATGTTTTGACTCATCAGGTTCCATTCCCTCCACATTATTTAGATAGTACTGGTCTGCCCCAAGGAAGTGAGGCAAGGAGATAAACCCTGGTGCTCCGTAATTACATATGGAAATATTAGCTACTCCAGAAGGAAGACGCTCTCCAGGGGAGAAACACTGATCCTGAGGATAAAGGGTACCATTGTCTAAAAATCTCCTCCCCATGGTATATTTCCTCCCAAGAACTCCATTAACATCCTCCTCTTCTTGAAATTCCAGCGGAATAGCTCTACACATATCGGCAATGTAAAGCATTATAGTATCCCCTGGATATGGTCGATGAAGTTCTCCAGCGGACATATTTATAAGATTATCACAGCTATTTTTATAATGTGATGTCCGATTTGCAAAGTTCCAATTCTTTAATACACCAAAATTGTCATAATCTGTGCCCATATTAAAGGTGCCTTCGGAACTGCTGGCATTTCTCTGAAAGCATATTATATTAAATCTTAATTTTACATTGGTTACAAGGCCGTACCCCAACAAACCAAAAGAATCTACCATTCATAGGCAGATCTGGTATCATGGGATGGGGAATTGCTGTAATAAGTTTCACAAGATTGTCAGGGTAACCTTCGAATAAATGTTGACCTGCATTTTTTGTTACTACAACGTCTTGTTTGAGCTGGCTGAATGCAATTTGCATTCCAGCTTGTTTGAAGAAGCCCCAATTATTTCTGTTTGCCTTATAAACCGCGGTCTGAAATAAAAATAAACAAGAACGAGTTATGATAGAATATAATTAATAATAAAATTAGAGAATAATTAGGGAGTAAAAATAATTAATCTCTATTACTAGAAGAAATCATGTCAACTAATTTATTTATGACCCGTCCGGGTAGCTTAGTGGGTGGTACCTTGGCGTATCACACCAGTGGACGAGGTTCGAGTGATTATTTTTCACATAACAACTTCACACACTCACCCATGCAAACACACATGCAAAAATACACTCACAAACACACTACTTCAAACACAAACATTCAACTTCACACATCACTCTACTGACACCTGCAATTCAATACGAGAACTACTCTCAACCACAACAACAACATATACATCAACAACTCACCTCACCCAACAAACAATTATATAAACACAAAACATACTTTTAAATAACAACAATACAAAAAAGATACAAATAAAAATAAAACATCCACATCGGGAAGACCTACAGAGGTCGATAGACATTAAAATATGTGATATTATTATTATTATTTATTTATCAGTGTAGAGGGAGATTGCTAATTTCGTATCTATTATTCTATTTGTAAGGTCCAAGTTTACCATCAAATAAAATTAATTGTAGTGTTATAAAACTACTAGTTAAAATATGTCTATCTCTCTAAAACTACTTACTGTCAAAATCGGGTTAATAGTAGTTATTGGTACATCCAAATCTGATACAGATCGGTTTCTATCATAGAAAAAAGTATGATATTGTTTAAAGGTTACTGTGTTGTTTTCATTAAAAGTAACATCCTTCTTCTCTTTTATTTCCCTATAAGTGAAAGGACCAACTTCCTGAAACCTGGGTTTAACTCCAGGTTTATAGAGATCCTCAGGATTTGTCCAATTAAACATATAGGTATTGAAATAAAGAGGCACTGGATTGACACGCCATAATTCGTCTAGGTACGAATTTTCCTGTAGTGTTAGACAAAAACGAAGGAACCCATTGAAGATATATATCCAGGACAACAAAATTCCCCCGCCTGCGGTAATGAAGAAACAGGAAATAAAGAGTCTCCTATTATTCGAAGTTTTATTGCAACCGTAATTTACCTGAAATTATAGAGATGTATATCAGTGATAATTAAATCGCAATCAATAGTATATTTTACAATTAGCATAGGATGGTTTTATGAATAGTAGAGACATTTCTGTATGAGCCAAAGGGAGTGCTGTAACTCAACGAATGAGGAAAGGGTATTCCATGCGAGTTTTAGTCTATACTTTTTCTAGATTCTAGACTTATGCGTAAACATAATAATTTCATCAATTATCATACACCCACTCTAACTATTAATAATGAAATCGTTAAGCCAAGAAGTAAAGTCAAATATTTGGGTGTTATGATTGACAGCTAGTTAAATTTCAACCTACAAGAACAGCGAAGGAAACAGTCATCAAAAATTCTTTTCAAGCCTCTCCAACAGTCATCATTCAGGAGTAAATTGGTACAACCGTTTTAAAGTCTATAAATGAATATGTCGACTGAAAGACTGTGCAGTCGATAGCCTGTTTCATTTTTGCAATGAATATTAACATTATTAATAATTTCTAAATCCAACTGATACTAAAATATTGTACAATAGGAATCGGAAAATGAAATGTATTAGTATTTTATAATTATATAATTTATAAAAAAGTGGTTCTTTATTCTCCCCGTGTACTAACTGTATTTCCTGTTAAATTATGCAATTAATTAATTATGTAATTAATTCAGTTAAGTATTGACGTAAATTCTCTGTCAAAACATCTGAGAAAACTTGTTATTTGCATGAAATATCACTCATTAATAATTAAAGTTGCAAAATATACAGAATTACAGAATCGAAGGTATGCTCAACCTTCGATTCTGTAATAAGATACATCTTGTCATAACAATAACAATATAGTAGAAACAAATAAAACGATAAAAGCTCGTTTCATACAAATACCAATCAGTTTTATGACTGTTGGTAAGAATCAAAAGGAAGCCAAAACAACTAATTTCAATTTATAATTAAGACACATGTTAATTTTCTTTTATCTCTTCTCTTATTGATCAAATTACAATGTCAAGATCAAAGGTTGCAATCATTATCTCATAATTACACTCATTAAAATGCATATCGAATTTATTGTAATTTGAACCTTCAAATGAAAAAAAAATTATGATAACAGTTCGTATTTAAATGATCTTAATCTAGAAAATAACCTAGAAAATCATCTAATAATTATACAACTATGTCAAGAGAACGTTACAAATATTTGTTTGTGGCTTCGGGCAAATGCATGCATATAATTAAAAAAAAATATCACAATAATTTCATGTCTATCGTTAATGCTCCTTAATACGTACAATTAATTAATATCATGATTTAAAAAACAAATTAAGAAATTGTGTTAAAAAATGTTTAATTCGTAAAATTTATACGATGATATTATTTCTTACTCGCTTTATGACTAACCTTGATACTTTAATTTAAAGTCAAGTTTACCAAAGAACTGGTCCAAAAACATATAATTAAATTATTACTTGTGAATTAACATTCTTTATGATATTTTAATTATATTGGATAACTTGTTTACTTGACTTTATTTTTTTTATTTAATGTATTCGGTCCGCAGACCTGGCCATCGACCTTCACTGGTCCTTCAGTCTGGATATTATTTATATTATTATATTTTATTGTGTTTTTGTATATATTACATGTTATTGTGATTTGTTTTATTGTTTTTTTTTGGGATGTTGTTGTTATTGTTGTGTTGTTGATGTGGTATCTTGTTGGGTGTGAGTGAAGTGAATTTTTATGTTGTCGGTGGTTTCTTCTTGTGTGTTGTGGGTTGCGCATTGCGATTGTTGTGACTACATCGGTGTGGATTTTTATTAATGTGAATTTTTCGTGTGAATTTTTAAGGTGAATTAATTAAGTTAGTGATTTTGAGTGTGAATTTATAATAATAAATTCACACTAGTGGGGTGCCCACCCCGGGGACTCGAACCCCGTCCTCCTACGTGGTAAACAGATGCTTTGCCACTAGGCTGCCCAGGTGGGCTACTTGTCTTTATTATACCGAAAAAAATTATAATTATTTGCTCACATATATTATTACCTGCATATTGTAATCTGGAAAGGCGCTATAGAAAATTATAGTACCCTCGATCTGAACCGATAACCTCTTCATGCCCACAGTGCACAGTGGCCAAGCATGGGCCAAATTTATTCACCGGTCTTTTCGCTACGAGCGCGCGCTCTTTCCGCAATTTTCGAGGAGTTCTTTTGCTCAAGATATTTCATACTAAATATGAAGCTATGAAGATGGAAATCATATCAAAATGCTCCCCAATTATTGTACTTTCTCATGGAATCAAACTTCTTTTCAATACCTTTACGATAAAACTCCTTTAGGTCATTTTTAAATGACCTGTTCTATGAAAATTTGAATCTGAACTTCAATAGGGGTTCTTCACCCTTATCCATCAATTAAACAATATGCCACTTGTATCAATTTATTCCTCTTTTTATGTACTTTAACATGGTATTAATATTTTTCTAACCGATTTTGCGAAGCTATCGATTATACTTTGTTTTATAGCATATTTCATACATTTATCGATTACATAAACTATACTTATTACCGTTGTTAACACTTTACTATAATAATAACATATTTATGAAACTCACCAGCAACACGACAACACCGTGTTATCGTCGAATTTGGTATCAGTGGACATATTTCATAGACTATACTTATTGTCCTGGTAAAGTATTACTTTACTAAATTTGTTCTAATGAATTCATATTTTTTCTGTATGAAGTTATTTCATTAATTTCTGAACATGAGAAGTGTTTTTAAGTTGCAATGATTTCACAATTTTCGTTTATTCTATGTGGTTGAAGTGTCGCCCATGATTACAAGAAAACAAGCGATCGAAGCAACATTTCAATAGATCCAATAAATCAAAAGCTTCCTAACTTAATATTTGTGTTTATAAAATTTTACGATCATAAAATTTAGAGCACTAGATTTATTTTTTATTATTGGAGAAATATATATGTAGTATATATTTGGAGAAATTTAAACAGTGATTCAAGATAAAAAGTTTCGCACATATGTATATATGTTTAAGGAAACATTTAAATTTAGATATGAGTAAACTTATAATTCCTCTTACAATTAGTGATAGTGGTACTGATAGTAACCAAAATACATATAGTGATAGAGACGCTGACAACGACTTCGACGAAGACAAGGTGTTGCAGGGATGATTCGGTGGGTGGTGAATTTCATAAATATGTTATTATTATAGTAAAGTGTTAGCAACTGAAATAAGTCTAGTTAAAGTAATATATGTAAGATCTAAAGAGTATGAGTGTTATTTGTGTGAAAACAACCTATAAATGCATGAAATATGTTATAAAACAAGGTATGATCGATAGCCCAAACCTATTAGAAAATTATTACATTCAAGTACATAAAAAGAGGAACTAACTTATATATGTGGTATATTACTCGACTGAGGGATAAGGGTGAAAGACCCCTATTAAAGTTCTAATGCAAATTTTCATAAAACAGCTCATTTCAAAAGCAGTATAAAGGAGTTGTATCATAAAGGTATTGAAATATGTTTGATATCATGAGAAAGTAGAAACATGGGGAGCATTTTGATGTTTGTTTCATCTTTATAGTTTCATATTTGGTATGGAAACTCTCGAGCAAAAGAAATCCTCGAACTCGCGCGAATGTATTTTGACTAGATGATTGTTGTTAAATTCCAGTCATGAGTTTTATCATTTTCCTTGCATCCTAATAATTATTTGTTCAATTTGAAATGAGCCTAGAAGCTTGAATGCAGTCATAACATCAAGGTAGTAAAGTGATACTTAAATCATAGACCAAATTGGTATGTTACAGAAAATGTACATATACCTATCATATTACATATGGCTTCGTGGCATAACTGACAGCGCACCCTACTAGAAATATGTGGTTGTCGTACTATTAACATTTTCTTTTTAATTTAATAAATTTGTGATTATTATATTTGGCTACCGATGGTGTGTTCATCTTGTTATGTCATTTGTATGTTGACTAGAGTCCTTCAAAATGACAACATTAAAATAGTAGTATATGCGACTAAGGGCTTAATATCGATTTTACTTTATCGGTTTATGATTAACATTTTTAATTGTCCATTTGTTCAATTGAAATATGAATAGAATATTGACTACACTCAAAATATGCGAGGAAAAAGTATTCTCTGAAACCAGGCAGGGGCACAATGGTCACAATCGGGTAAAAAACGAGACATTAATCAATAATTCGAATTTTAAGTTCTTAAACCGGCAGTGGTACTATCATTATTTGATTCCATTGTTGTGTGCCTGTTTGTTTTTTGTGTTTTGGTTTTTGGTTTTGAATGTAAAATATTGTGACTTGTGCGAATGGTATGGTTTTTAAATATTTCAAGGAAAGGTCGACATCAATACTGTTTTATGTATTTCAGGTTAAGGTTTTGATTCTTATTGTAATGTTTGAGAAAGTTAAAAGGTATGTTTGGCTCTCGACCTTACAGAAATTTAGACAATTGCTAGTTTTTGAAAATACGCTTGTACTTCAATTAGTTATCTCTTGCACCCATCTTTGTATACCTAAGGTACGTTTTATTGCAACGCGAGAATGCCACCTACACACAGAACTCAGGTAGGTTCGTATGATAGTTATTTTTCCATCCCTGGTATTGTAAAGAGTAGGGATATTGAAGTTTCGTATTAGAGTTTTTAGTTTAATAAAGTCAGTTGATCTAAACCAGTACGTTAAAGTACCCCGATCTAGTATTGCGTTTCTAAGTTGAAAGACTTAGAAATAACTCATACATAGCATCCGGACTCCGATCCATAACAACTCCGATCCCTATGTGTGATTAATACCCTTAATTGACTACCAACAGTTTGATACATTGAATTGATACATCCACATGGCTGCAGTCCTTCAAAATAACAATATGAAGGAAGTACTGTGTGCAAGTAAACAATAATTTAAATTAATAAACATGCTTAAAACTTACCATTATTATTTATTTACGTATTTTATACTAAAATATTACACTTGTCGTTAATTTTTTTTTTGTATGAATGCAATTAAATGTCTTTAATTGTCACTGTTAAAACAACTGTTTCTTCACAACTTATATTTTTGTCATTTTTGTTTAGGTAACTTTATATTTATTATATTCACATGGTTTTTATTATATTTTGTATAAGTAAATATATAGTGTTAAAATATACTTAGAATATAAAATATTATGTTCATATTTTCAATAATTTACCAATGGCAGTACAAATAACAAACATGGTATAACAGAACACCGAATATAACTAAAATGAACACCACGTGCGTACTTAATATATGGTTTCACGCGTTAATTTAATTCATGTCAGTGGCAGGGTACGAATAAACATAATTAGTTGCTGATGCTTTTTATTCTCCTACGAATTGTATCGATATGTCTACTCCAACAGCCAAGATCAAGTACGGCAATCAAGCACCGTACTCAAAATATATTTGATTTGATGTTTTAATGATATTTAATATTTATTAGAATACTATTTAATTAGATTACATTTGTTATTTTATCGTTTAAGATTTCTGATTGTAAAAAGTATATAAATATGTTTTAATACGTCATGTTACACCTGTAAAACCAAATCTGAAATTCAAATATATTACAGGCTGATAATATTTTTAATATTCCTGGTAGTGATGTGAATAACATTATTACATATCCTAAAACATAAACAAATACAACGCAATAAAATATTAATTAAAAACAGTTCTCTTAACTAAATAAAAACTGCAAAATTATTATTTATATTTGAAATGAGACTTCAAAACGGGAATTACTATAACCATGTACACTTATTACCAGCATGTAATAATTGCTGAAATTTACTTTTTTATATTGAAATAAACCATCAACACATACATTAATTAGAGTTTAATACATATACCTAGGATACACTAGCCTCAAGTTAAAATAAAATATCAAATGTTCAGCCAATCAAGAATCAATAGGAGCCAATGGGCATAGTTTAACTAATGGTCGCTGCAGAAGACCTGTCACGGTCTTTAAGCTGGCCACGCGTACGATGCCATCGTCACCAGGATTCAACTTCTATGCGCGTCCTAATCGCCACTGCGACGGTGGCATGTTTTCCTTGCGTATCATGACAAGTTCGCGTTCCTGAAGCGTTGTGCCTTATCGGGTCCACTTAGTTCGGCGGTGAAGTTCTGACAGGTATTCGCCACCTCCGCCAAATGTCCTGTCGCAGTTTCTGCAATAACTGCCAACGAGAGAGGCGATTCATCTCCGTATCTTGGAAATTGGCTTCAGGTAGGGCTGTCAAGGACACACCAATAAGGATGTGACACACCAATGACCTGGAGTCAGCATGGAATAATCATCAGGATCATTTGAGAGCAAGGTCAGCGGGCGGAAATTCATCACCGCTTCAATTTGAGCAAGGAGAATAGACATCTCCTCGAAGGTGAAAATTGCATTTCCTGTTACATGACGCTGGTGATGCTTCATTTGCTTTACGCCAGCTTCCCATAGGCCCCACAAAATGCAGTTGGCTTTCCAAATGCAGTCGCCAATCTTGCCTTTTCATTATACGAATTAATCTAAAAACATAGGTATACACACGCACAGTTCTACCAAATGTAGAACACGAAACAGGAGCGTCAACGACACCATCTGTCGCGTGACCGTGTTGCACGCGACATCAACTCCTGGCGGACGAGATGTTGTTTGCCCACCTGGAGCCTTTTATTTTCAGCAGGAACGCGAAACTACCCGTTTCTGAAATTGTGTGGAGAAACATGGTAGTGGTCACGGCCAAGTCCAATAACGTACTAATTTAATTCTTAAAACAATCATCGACAGCGACAGGAAACGTCAAGCCCCCTCACCTTATCTTGTCTTGAATGAGAATTTTCACACAGATGAGAACAGGCCCAATTAATCCAAATGGATCATAAATTTTGCACAGCTCGCTTAGCATTTCTCGCTTTGTGCTAACCTTAGCGAGCGTAGAAGGCACTTGATATGTGAATACCTCGAGAGTGGGGCGCCAAATAGTGCCTAAGGCCGAGACTGAACTATCAGCGCTATGTATCACGAGGTCGGTTTGACCATTAGCTAATCCATCAAGCGATGGTGCATAATTTGTTGCCAATTTGTTTAAAGAAAATCTCCCCCTTTGCGAAGATGGTGGTGGTTCATTCAATCTTTGTGTGTCGGAACTGGAGGATGTGTTGCGAAAAGAGCAGGATGGAGGTGTAGTAATAGGAAAGAGCAAGGTATGGATGTTGGCGTTTGCGGATGTTGTGGTATTACTGGCTCAAACGATTGATAGAATGAAGGAAATGTTAGGGAGAGGGGAGAAATACTTAGAAATATGAGGCTTGGTGCTGAATTTAAATGGAAGGGTAAGGAAATTTAAAGTGTGTGCATTTAAGTATCTGGGGTTTATGTTTTCATATAATATAACGAAAAAAGCGGTTGAAAACGGTTAGAAACTATTAAAAATGTGGATGCTGGTGTTGCTTGTCAGTAACAGGTGTTACTGAGGGTGCAGACCAAGGACGGTTGCTGCCGACGGCCCCTAAGGAAGGCGAAGAGAGACAAGGGGTGCGCCATTCTGTAACAAAAACACCATGCTCGCACAAATAAAGAGAGTCTGAGACTTGGGTGAGTGTGTTTGATTTCTTATGTTTACCTGATTACGCCACATCAGACAACGGGTAGTCATCCGCCAGCAATCCAACGAACATAGTCTGATAGTCTTTGGCTCAGCAGTACGACGTCGCCGCATTGTGGTGCTCGCGACTGAAATCGTAGACCGGCTGATGTTCACGATATACATATAACGGAAAATGGAATAAGCATTTGAGGTGGATGCAAGGCAGAGCGCGGTGCGCACAGGGGAGAATCCTGTACGAAATGGAAAGAGATTCCTGGAAGCATGATTGTATAGAAATGAAAGAGGAGTGGGCGCGTGATATCCAAGGGAAAAAGGGGAGTGGAAGAGTGGCTGAGTGAGGATGGAAGGAGGGTGACAATTTTGAAGGTGTTAACAAAGCGGAAGCAATCAGCGCGGACTCGACTCTTACTCTCTATCAACTACGGGAAGCGCATAATTGAAGGTGCGTAGTCTTCTGTCCCTCTTTCGCAGAAGGAGTAGGGAGTAAGGACAGGGAGTGAAAGTTCGTATAAAGTGAAGCTGGTTTAAGTACTTTTTAGTTTTATTTTCTGGAGGTGGAAGGAACATATCAGTACCCATACAAGGAGAGCGAGGTGTACATGACGGAGAGTGAAGAGTAAAAGCAGTAAGTATGTGAGAATATTTGGGACATAGCCTTGAGACTGTGAAATGCATGTGTGAATTTATGGTGTAGAAGTTTGGGATTTAGGCGAATGGGAAATCTTGGAGCAGGAATAAACGTGGGTCATTAAAGGTCTAATATGGCTCGAAAAGTATTTGGTATTTAAACGCTTGGCAGGCTACCAAAATTTATAGGAGGTAAGGAACTAAGTATGAAAGAAAAATACTAGCGGAAAGAGCAAGATGCGAGGATGAGGAGAGTTGGAGAATAGTATGGATGTTGAAACAATATGACAAGTGTATACTTTGTGGAATAGGCCAGGATACATGGGAGCATATGGCGAATGAATGTATGGGGTCTGGAAAGGGAATGCGCATGTGAGGTTAGAGGTGCAGGGAAATTCCTCAAAATGTGATATGTTGAATACTTTATGTTTATGGAAATTGGTAATCGAAATTATTCCCTGTGAGTGACATGATAATATTGATTAGAACAGAAATTGTATATAAAATTATGGCTTCAACGAACAAGGAGACATTGATATGCATTTTTTTGTAGTTTGATTTTATTGAGCATGGCCACCTATTCATTTCAATGTAATTAGTCATATTAGAATTACTATTTGTTTTTAAATTACTATTGATTAAAACATAATTAATTGTGATCTCCACCAGCTGGGATTCGATCTTGGGTCTTGTTTTCAGGAGTCATTGAGCATTCCGTTTAACCCCCATGCTGGATACAAAATGAATTTAAACGAAACCAACCAACCAATATATGGTTGAATGATATATCAATTAACTTTAAGTTCTTGTAAAATCGATGCAAGTGCAAATGTAAGTCGGGGAACGCCGTATCTCCATAACTTGGTCGTGGGCAGTTTCGCAGTTGGTAGCGCGTTGGTATGGTATCCCAAAGGACGGTATGCCTGATGTCCTGATGATGGAATCATAAAAAAGGGGTACCTCAAGAGTAGATTGATAACAAATTTATTACATACTCTCTGAAATTTGCCACTTGAGGACAGTTTTCATTGATTCTTCAAAGAATTAATACAAAATGTAAGAATATATTGTAATAAGATATCGTACATTGATTAGAGAAGTCTAAAATGATATCATCAAAAAGTGGGTGTTCTCAGGAGTGCATTGATTAGAGAGGTCTAAAATGATATCATCAAAAAGTGGGTGTTCTCAGGAGTAAATAGGTATCAAATTTGTGGAAGCGTATTATACAGGGGTTGGAATCGCGAACGTACTTTGCTTTGAAGTTTTAAAACATGTGCTTATTACATGAGGTATGTCACACATGCCGATACCGGGAGCACATGAAGAGATGTGCCTGATATGGTTGGAAACGATGTGAACTGTACTGTAGTTGAAGTCCAATTGATCGAGATGCGCAAACCGTCCGGTAACCATGGTAGAAAAAGTGCAGTGTTCAGAAATCTGAAGAAATGTTGGAAGGCAAGAAAGTTGGTATAGGAAAGAGGTAGAAGTAGCCTGGTTGAAATACAGTCTAGCTTGCAGGAATATGCATTGCATGGCGTATGTGACATATAAATTCCACGGAAATATATTCCCCGAAAATTAATTAGTAGTAGTAGTAGTAGTAGTAGTAGCAGGAGTAGTTGGTTATTGGCATTCATCTTTTACACCATTTTACATTTTACCGCCAATAGACTTCATATAAAACAAAAATATAATCCATAACAATAAGACAAAATAAAGTAAATTAAGTACATATGCAACTATCATAATGTTTGTAAATACTCAGGTTTTTGGAAACTCTATATATGCTTCGCCATCCGTGGTATTTCATCCCACCCTTCCTATTTGGTCATCCCTCTCCTCCGTTTCCATTTCTCCTTCACAATTTGCCGCAGTATTGTGACACTCTTCCCTCCCTCCCCAACCACTCCCTTATCTACCCGCTCTTACATCCCAAACCATTCATTCCCCATCCACGCCCCCATCCACGTTCTTCCTTGTTCCTCACTCCCACACCTTGCCCTGGCCATAACTAGTTTGTCGTCGGCGCTTATTTTTTGATTCGTGATATACTTTGGCTTCTGCCCGATGACCTGTATTAGCCTGAACGCGGGGTTATACGAGCTGTTACTTATGTTCACCTGGCGCACCTGTTCTTCCACCTCTCGGCCGCTTTCACGCACCATCGGTCCCCCTTCCCGCAATATTTCTTCTACCGCTAATTCCGACAAACCAACATGCTCATACCCCTTCCTTATTATCAATTAAACCCTCTGCTAAATTGATCCTTTCAGGGTCATTTTCAATTTTTTTTTGCAGATTTAATATTCGATGTTGTATGGTGGTTTCTCGCATTACGTATTCCATACATAGGATGAAAAGCATGTTTCCAGTATGATACCAAGAAGATATATGCGATATCTTGTGAATTTCAGCATGCGAAATCCTCATTGGTATGAATTACGAGATTAGACGCAATGGTTATTACACTGGGTGCCCACGCCGGGAACTCGAATCGCTACCAACCGTGCTGCCCAGGTGGGCCATTTTAATTTAATTTTTTTTGTAAAATGAATACAAAATTAAACAATACATTGCGAAAATGAAATATCGTGCACCGATGAAATAGAGCTAAAAGTGATATTATCGGAAAGAGGGCATTCTGAAGAATAGATTGATATCAAATATACTCTTTTGCGAATTTGCCCTTCGTGTACCATTTTCATCGTTATTTTCGAAGAATTATTTCAAAATTAAACAATATATTGTAAAATAAAGATATCGTATACCGGTAAAGGAGGGCTAAAAATGAACGAGGGTCAGGACCAGATTAATATCAAATCTGTTACAAACTCTTGAGAATTGACTCTTTGAGGACGACTTTCATTGATTTTTTCGAAGAATGAATATACAATTCCGCAATATATTGCATAAATATATTGCATAAATAACATCATCAGAAATTGGGTGTTCTCAGGAGTAGATTGACATCAAATTTATCACTTATTCACTGGAATTGACTTGATTTAATTCAACAAGTTGATGTTAGGAGCTTAAATTCGCCAAATCTTTTTATAGTAATTGAAATAGTTTCCCATCATTAGCAAAAATTGACGCTACATTATACCCCACGCAAAATGTTGCAATTTCCCTTTTACACCCTTTAATAAAATATTAGTTCACAGTTCAAACGAAAAGTTTTATATAGAATTAAAAAAAAACTTATGACGGACAAAATCGGAATTGTGCATTGTGTTGTTAAAGTTACAACTTTATTGAAATATATTTAATTCCGAAAATTATCAACTAACAAACAAATAATTAAATTATTTAACTGGCACATTCTTAAGAGTCTGTGCCTTAATCTGTCCTTTATTGACAACTGTCAGAGGTACCCCCTTATAACAAGCCTCCAAGTGCTCATTAGTATGTAGATCAGGAGCCACAGTTTCAAAGATCTTTTTCTTAGGATTCATAATGGCATCAGGCTGTCTTTCATACCCAGAGCAGTGAACCAAATCTCCAGGTACTGTTCCTTCCGGTGGTGAAAGAACCTCAACTTTACCATCAGTCGATGCACACATTACCATAGCCTCTGACATAATTCCTCTCATCTGTAAAAAAGCCATCAGGAATTAATATTCACATGACTAAGTTATGTTGCTTACCTTTTGAGGTTTCAAATTACATAGAAGCATCACATTTCGATTTTGAAGCTCTTCTAGTTGAATATGCTTAACTAGACCCGAACAAACCGTCCTTGGTTTTTCCTCTCCACAGTTAATCTTCAACAGATAGAGTGTGTCAGCATCAGGATGTCTCTGCACGTCCAAAATTTTAGCAATCCTAAGATCTAATCGGCCAATATCCATAGGCGCTTCAGGAATCTCTTCCTTAGGTTTCTTCTCTTTCTTTGGTTTATCTGCTTTCTCAGCCTTTGCCTTCGCTAGTTTTTCTTCTCTAGCAGCAGGTGTTGTTTCTGATACTTTAACTTCAGCAGCTGCTGGTTTACTGCAAGTGACTTTTTGACATGGTACAGCTATTTGTGGGACACCATTGGCAATCTCCGCCTGAACAAGCCTGGTTTTTGCCAGCTCAACAGCAGCTAACAATTTCTCGTTCTCCTCACGTAGTTGTTTGGCTCGAAGAACGTTGTATTCTTCACTTAATGTCTTCAGCTAATGATGACACAGATTAAAGAACATATGCCATAGTTTATGGGATAACTCACCTCCGATTTTAAAGTCGATAACGTCTGTCTGGTCAACGCTGCGTTGGCCTTAATTGTATCCATTGAAATTTGGGCCATTTTCTTGAGGGAGAAAACCGGAAAATTGGCAAGTCTTGGAAAAATATTCATGCGTTCTTCGGCGAAACTTTTTCAGTTATTTAGGTTAGGAGTTCTGACAGAATATGTCAAATGATGTCAAAGCTATTTCAATGTTATAAACTGTTATAACAGAAAATCATTATCTGAATGTTAGTAGGTCAACATATAAATCATGATTATTAAAATAGTAGGTTATAAAAGTTAAGATGAGGTCACGACGTTAGGAACAAATAGGTCTTCAAGTCCGAAATTTAAATTTTGAAACATTGACAGCTTAGCGCGGGAAATTTGAATTATATCCCAACATTTTTAATCCTAATTGTAAGCGATCAAAACTTCTCGCTTGCATTCTGTGGAATCTCAAGCCGAGTGCCGAACTCCTCCGAGTTGCTGTTGGGCATTCCACGTTAAGGGCGCGTAAAAAGCAGAGCGCATGCGAGGCGCCGACCGCGATGGATCATACTCAGGCTCGGAATGCATGCTGCTCGAGCACAAGGAGTTAGCTATCCTAAATGAATTTTACAAGCAAAACAAAAATAAATGATACATAGGAATTGTATAAATATAAATTGTAAAATTATCTTAAAATTTTCAAGGGTCAATGTATTAAACACTGTGGGAAAAATACGAATAAAATATACACGTATATTATGTTTAGTTTAAGTAGAAAATATTGTTATACATGAAAAATGTTAATATATTTTAATATTAATTAATATTAATTTTAATATTATTTTGCAAAATAAGCAAAAATCTGTTTAAACCGTCTGAAATTAGCAACAAATTATGGAAAAAGATTTAAATTTGCCGCCATTTTAGTGCGCATGACTCCAGCTCATTGGTCACTGTCGCGCATGTCAAGTGTTATGCGCGAAGTAGATTCACGCCGATCGCGCACCGGTTCTGCGCCACCTCGTACCTCGTTTGGGCTGTCACTCTGGCATAACACATTCCGTGCGTTTGGTCGAACCGCATCCCGTCGCTGTGCTCTTGGTAAGTGGCCGGTCAATCTAATATTATACAATCGCCGCCCGACAAATCCGCGAAAATCGAGTGCGAATGGCGGCCATCCGAACGCGAAGTGCACGCGAACGCGTCCCCTGTGAATTGCGTCAACGTACGACCGACTTCTTTGCCAACGACAGAATCGTATCGCCCGTTCTAGTCAGCGAGAAAATCGCCGAGCGTTGCTGCGACGACGGCGCCACCATTTTTCCCAATTTCGTTTCGGCATTCGACTGGAGTAACGCAGTTGCAGATTACAGCTGATCGGTGCAAAGAAGTCGGTAGCTACGAAGATTCACCTCACGGTTCGCTCAGGCATCGTGTCAAAGTGCTGAAAATCGCAATTTTCCTGCGCCTGACACCCTGGCGCGTCTGCGTGCGCATACGTTACGTAACTGACGTTACGCCGCTGTCACTTCGACAACGGGCCAAAAATCGTTACTTCGCCCTCGACCTGCAAGCCGACAGCAAGTCCTCCTCTCACAGCACATCTTCTCGTTTCTAGTTTCGTTTAGCCACTCAACAAACCACCAAAAACCACATCAAAGATGTTCGCCTGCGCAAGATTGATCGCCCCAGTCGCCAGGAGCGCCGTAAGTAGCACATTTCTTTACTTTCATTAGACTTGAACTCGAGTGTGGTATGCACTTACATAACCATCATGAGTTCTCCAAATTTCTTCTTCATCTATTCCTTTAACCGTTAGCGATCACACCCAGAAAATATATCGCGATTTTAATTCAAAATTTGCTTTCTAAATCGATACTTGGACCCACTGATTGTTAGGTAACATGTCAGCCATCTTCTAAATGAATTTTTTACATCTAGATATTTGATTACATCAAATATCGATGCTCTAAATTTATTTACTGCAAATTACTTATAGTTTTAAGGTTACACCAAATTAAGGTTGCATGTTTGGTGATTATGTAACATTTTTTGTGGATTTTTGCAGCTCATCAACAACTCGAAACAGTACTTGAGGCCCCTGAGCAGCGTTGTCGGCCAAAGTCAGACCCTCGTACAGTCGCAGGCCGTGCAACAGCACCAGAAACCCGCCCTCCTGCCAGCCATCCGCAGTTTCCAGACCTCGCCGGTCACCCGGGACATTGACTCCGCCGCCAAGTTCATTGGTGCTGGTGCTGCCACAGTAGGAGTCGCTGGCTCCGGTGCGTAAATCATTTTACTATTTCCTTTAATTCCACAGTCCCCTGTGTGTTGGACGACTACACTTTATTACATAATCACATGCATTGCTTTTGTTTGCATTCATTTCTCACGCAGAATTCGTTTGTTGCATAACTTGTGTTGCTTGCTCTCTAACCCGCAGAAAACGCACATGTTTCTAGGTATCGGCATCGGTGTCGTGTTCGGCTGTTTGATTATCGGCTACGCTAGAAATCCATCGCTGAAACAGCAGCTCTTCTCGTACGCGATTCTAGGTTTTGCCCTCTCTGAAGCGATGGGCTTGTTCTGTCTTATGATCGCGTTCCTTATGCTCTTCGCACTTTAATCACATAACCTCACCTTAACTTAATCACGTGCATGGATTTTATCGTTGTATATTTTGTATTTTATTAATAAATATCTAACACGTTTGTGATCATTGGGGAAAAGGGTGTGGGGAACGAATAACATGTGCTTATGGTGTGGCAATGGTGTGATTATCTCTTATTGGGGTATGTTTATTTTGCTTTTATTTCATTTTTCATATATTTTACATGGAACATTGTTATTAATTGTTTACTGATTGTTGCGTTTCGATTAGGTGCTGGTATTGGAACGGTATTCGGTTCCTTGATCATCGGTTACGCCAGGAACCCATCTCTCAAGCAGCAGCTGTTCTCCTACGCTATCCTGGGTTTCGCCCTGTCTGAAGCCATGGGTCTCTTCTGTCTCATGATGGCGTTCCTGCTGTTGTTCGCCTTCTAAATTTACACTGCCATTAGAGGGCCCACCATATAAAATAATCTACACATCATCTTAAAACAAACAAAACAAAATTAATACAAAAGATCCATCGCTGCAGCAACATCGCGGCACAAGTCATAATAAAAAATTCTTCGGTGATTCCATTTATGAACGAGAACAGCAAGCAGGTTGCGAGATAACAGCAGCAGCGCAATGTGACAATTATGCAGAGCAAAACGACAGCGAGTTGATACTATTAATTTCTTCAGCAATAGGAATATTACTTATTGTTTTTAAATAAAATAAATGAAATTGAAAATTCACGCATACATACAATACTATACCATGAATCAAGTGTACGCTATCGAATGAACTCTCAATTGGCGAGCGTGTGGCAAAGTTGGTGGCCGGTGACTTCGGGAAACGCAAGCAGCAAAACTTCAATCTATTCCCCCCTTTGGCGTATGGTTAACTGTTGAGAGTTCATTCTTTGAGAAGAGCGGGCTGTAATTATGTATAAGACTCGATCTAACTTGGAGGCAGTATGCTGAAATGTTAACACCTTGGGCGAAGTAAACGAACATCGCATATTGTACAGCGTTAGAAATAAAAGAAATACACTAGTTACCGTTCTTATTACTATGGATTAACAATGAGATGTTGCAATTAGTATATTGTAGTGAAATTAGTTGAGAAGGCGTTTTGATAGTCGTGTATTTGTGGTCGATATGCAGGTCTCGGTTGCTTTGTCATGCTGTTCATTGACTAAATGAAATGAAAATGGTTGTCATAATAAATCTGATGTGTGGTTTGGAAATTTGTCTAAATCTATGCGGGTTTAAAATAGTTTCGAACTTCATATCGAACAATTCATGTTTACACCGACAGATGGCTAGCAATTACGAATATTAATATATTTTCATTCAGTTTCACTAATGAAAAAGTTGGAAAACTATAATGTGCAGGCATGATTTATATAAAATTACTCAATGATGAGTAAGTAACTGTATATAAACGCTCGGCGCATCATGGTGCCATGGCACCATAGCCTGGCGTGGAATTCACGCCGCCCGAGTGCGAAGAGCTAATGTAGTCTTCTGAGTCCCTTTTCTAGTGAGATGCATTACATATACGCCAACTCTAACGATGTGTTTTTGGTAAATGTGAACACTCTTTGCATTTTAATCATACTATTCAATTCTATATCGATCATATTATGTTCACGTCAGAGTTAATTTACTGGAGGCTCTTCTACAGCTCTTTTACTGTTTATTCGACATTTTGTGAAATATAAAGCTAATGCAGTTTCGAAGGTGGTTTGGCTCGCTGTATTTTACGCTTTTCCAAAACTTTCTGATCAATACCTTTACTTGTATTCCTGTTCACCCATTTCTAATAGTTTTATGTATATTTTCTTGTGTCCTCTTGTTGTTTCCAGTGATTGTTAGCATTTTATTTGACTTTCTTTAATTGGATTTTTTCGAGTGGCGGAACACAGTTTTCATTATTGTACTTATGCTATATGATTTGGCAACTCTTCTAATTTATTTATCTAAGAGGAAAATTACGGGAGCCTTTTCTGAGTCCCTTTTCTATTGCCATTTCTAGTGTGCTGCATTACTTATACGCCAACTTAAAGATGTGTTTATGGTTGGTGCGGACACTTTTTTGCATTTTGATCATTCCATTTCGCTTCTGTGGGTCATTTTACCAATTTCGAAGCAGTAAAAAATTAAGCAAAAAATAATAAACGAAGAAATAACCCACAGAAGAGGAGTGATAAAAGTTTAAAAAACTATGTTCTCACCATAAAAAAGACATCTTCTTGTTATGCCTTATATCTGTGAAACACGAAGAAACGGACATCCACGGCACACTCAAACATTTTGCGATGAGTAATAAAAGAAAGGGCAAACGCCATTTCAAAACGTCTCAAATAACAACTCTTTTAGACGAGTTTTCAAATATATTAATAAGACAAAAGAACGCCAAATGTGGGTGCCTGCTTAACGCAAACATGTTGTGAATAACATCATCTGAAGGAGGGTGATCTTGGGCGCATATAGACACTAAAACTGCTTTGGTACTATCGAGGAAAGGCAGTTTCTGACCTAAAATAATAAAATGGCGTATTTAGTTTGCTTAAGAGGTATAAAAAAACAATGAAAAACCAAACTGAATTCATCAAAATTAATAATAATAGTTTAAATATGCATAATTTATCAAATACAGTCGGTTTGATCGAAGAAGATCGCCTTAAAACGGAGTTATGGACTTTTGACGCGCAAAAACAGCAAAATTGGTCACTGTGCGTCGGGCGCACTCGCCCTGAGAGGTTGGTTTCGGCATTTCTCTCCTCCCCACTTCTTTTTCCAAAAGCACTTTTATCATCGGTTCCAATCTTCTTCTGGTGTTGAACCCGAACTGCTTTTCTATGCTTAGGGGCTTCCTCTCCTTCCCCCTATTGGCAGGTTGTTCATAGCTATTTTTGGGAGCCGAAGGTCGGGCATTCCACACTTAATATGTATTAAAGTACGTGTACGATATTCATCTTTGGGTTCTGCGGAGCGTGACTAACCATGTTTAATAGACTTAAAACAGTCAACTCTTAAGCAATGAAAATTGCTAATTCTACAAAAAAGATATTCAAAAATTATACCAAGAAAGTATAAAATACCAAATAGAAAACTGATGCAAAATGCAAAACTATGCACCAATCTTTTCGATCTCGACTTGAAAATATCGATATTATCAGTATCGATCAAATAGAAATTCTACAGGAACGCCATCTCTATCTGAGTTTCAGGACTAAATAAAGTTTCCAACAATCTGCAATGATCATTATTTCACATCGAGTCTCAGACTCATTCAGCGGTATTCGTGATATTTTGTTGGAATGATGAATTTATAAAATACAGTAATTATAATAATACATCAATGTAATCAATGCAATAATAGTGTGGTAAAAAAATAATCTTATGATTCAACAAATATCGATGGATTAAGAATTGTAATAGAACATAAAATTCCCAATTTGGAACTTCTCAGGACACGGTTGCGCCAATGACATGTCAAAACGATATCAAAAATTTCGATATCGATATTATGGAAAATGAAATTATCGGTAAATATCGAAATTTAGCGGCCGATATAAAGATATTTATCAATATCGATATTTTTTTGCTATGTCCAAATTAGCGACTGCTATAAGTCAGCATTACATGCGCGTTGTACAATATACTATTTTGTTCCCAATCCCGATCAATATAGCTATATTTTTTATATTGCCACATATTATATTTTGCACATTTTTTACTTAAATTTTATAAAAATCGATATAATTTTAAGCCTACACACACCACCTTGCGCGACGTACTGATATGATTTTTATTACGTATATATTTACATATTATGACAATTATTGTTACAATCACTTTTGATATATCCTTCATTAGACGACCCGGATCCATTCCAATTATTTACCAGATCTAGAGATATGGCATCATCTCCACAATGACCTAAACAGGCATTTGCTAGAAATTGGACACGGTAAATTATGTTTGTCTGACCAACTTTGAATGAAATATATCTTACTCATTAACATGTAAATCGCCATAACTAATATTGCAATTATTAATATGATGTATACTTTCATCTTGATGGTGTGGTATCTACTGCAGTTGTTCTTGCTAGACGTTCAATAAAATAATGATAACAAACTTTAATCTTTATGGTGATCTTTGCAGGTTATAAATACTTATTTTTAAATATTTATGCCACCTTTCGACATATTTGGTTGAGTTAAAAATAAAACCTTTTCGTTTATTTTATTTTGTAATAATTAAAAAAAAACGGATCATACAAAAGTTTCGAATCTATTCTTTAAATATCAAAAATCGGAAATGGAAAAATAATGACGAGACAATAATGAGGTCAGGATGAATACTTTCTTCCAAATGATGGCCATGTTTCCTATGTTGGTGGCAGGTGCATCTATCGCCTCCATTACGTTCATTTCCATGATGCAGTTTTCTACATTCACTTTGCTAGTAATATCTCAGATATGTGATGGCCGATTGTGGTTATTCTGTCCTTCACGCCCTTTATGTTCTCCATGAACGTTGTTATGTTGTCCATTACAATCAGCCGCACAGCTTTGATCACAAACTTCATGTCCTCCATGTTCATTATGGTTTCCATTACCAGCATGCTCATTAATTTCAGCGTACCCATTTTGTCCATTATTACCATCATGGGAATTGCTTTGGTGCCCATTCTCAACAGAAAGCCAATTTTGTTCACGCCCACCATGGTTACTATGGTTAACGTTATCACTATGCCCATCATCTTGTCCACCATTACCCCCATGGGAGATGTCATGGTGACTTTTGCGATCAGAGGATCTGTTTTCATCTCTACCTTCATGTCCACCATGGGTTTCATTGTGGCTATGACCATGGTGACCATTGCAATCGGGAGCACAATTTTCATCACAATCTGCATGTCCTAAGTGGATTCCATCATGGCTATGCCCATGGTCACCGTTGCAATCAGGAGCACAATTTTCATCACAACCTTCATGTCCTACGTGGATCCCATCGTGGCTGTGCCCATGGTCACCATTGCAATC
>WSZQ02141475.1:0-41288 GCA_019419845.2 Weissflogia rhopalogaster
CTATTTGATTTCATTAATTTTAAATACTGTTTTTAAATTTAAAGACAATTTTTGAGATACAGTTTTATTTTAAAACACATTACATATTATTATCATCAAATTTAAATCTTTTCGCCCATTTCTTCGACCATTTGACCATTTGAAAATATGCTGCTTACCAAGCATTTTGTTTTTGAGAGGGCTTGAAGGTTTTAGTAGCTTGAAAGAATAAAATTATAATCAGTTGGAAACTTACATTTTTTTCAATTTGCATGTAACATATAGTTTTTCTTTCTTCTTCTTCTTGCTGAACATATAGTTTTTCTTTAAGGATAGAGTCAATTTTAAGAATTGACAATATATCTAAATCAAAAAGGTTATGTCATGCAGAGCAATAAATAAAACGAAACTGATTATTAATATTTCAAAACTCGTCGCTGGTCGCAAACATTGAATATAGCCGATTTCCTACTAGCGCCATCTAACAAATTGGGTTGAACTAAACAATTTTGTTTCAAAACCATTAATATAACATGTGCTTCTCTATCTTTTATTTTCTCTGTTTCAGATTAAACTGTGCCGATCTAAACATGAAATAATTAAACTTACTTTTTAATTCAATAATAATATAATATATTCTCAAAAATTGGATAATAAATATAAAAATTGCAAAAGCAATCAATAAATGAGTAAAATCAATAACCGCATGACTTGACTAAAATTATGATGCAAACGTATAATATTTCCATCATCACATCCATCTCGTCGTCACCTCTTTTGTTAATCGTTTAACATAAACTGAATTCCTGCAATTAACGTTCACGTCCTTCACGTGGCAATGCGGGGAAAACAAGATAGGCACAAAACGCGAACTTTTCAAACAGAAATTCGCCCGTCTTGAGCCACCATTGACGCTCCTTCAGTGCCCGAAAATCATTTTGCAAACTATCAATGACAAAACGCAGCTCATCGTTCTCTTCCTGAGTTCGCAGCTTCAACTTGTTGCAGGCACCTGCTTGTCGTTTAATTTCAATCACTTTACTTTCAAGTTTATCAATCTTTTTACGTCCTGCCGTTATTCTTTCTTCGAGGGAGTGGTTTTCTTCTATTAGTTCGTTATTTTTACTGTTAAAACAAAGAAAGGATGTATGTAAAGATTGCATGTGGAATTCTTACTAGAATTAGCTTAATATTTGATTGTTATTTATATAAATTAATATTATAGAATAAAAAATTACCAAAGTGTGTTAAAGACATCATTTTGTAGACGGTTGCAATCGCTGACAGCATTCTGGTACTTTTCTTCTGATTCCATTATTGTATCCTCGAAACGATCGATTTCTTCATTGTGTTTGATTTTTTCGTTTTCAAGTTTTAATATCTGATAAAATAAAACATATGGAATTAATAGATTCTCGACAAATTTAACACAAGGAAGTAAGGTATTCGCCAGGAAATTTCATCTTACTTCGATGTTTGGAGTTTATATTATTTGTTATATGAAACATGGGTGTCGCGAACCAACTTTGCCCTTTTTTGTGACGCGGTGAACGCGCCGGGTCCAACAATCGGTATATATTCGACTGATGAGAAGAAGCTACACTGAGTTGGCGGCCGGTGTTCGTAACGCGGTGAACGCGTTCGGTCCAACATCAGATGAGCGAACTTCTCTGTAAATTGAAAGTTTACTGGTCGGAGACTACCCGTCGCCTTGGTTGTCCGTTGTTGAGAAGAAGAAGTCGATCGTTTGAAGTTTGAAATACAACTAACTTTATTCATCAAAAATATAATCCACCTAACCAGTGGAGAACGCCAACGAATAACCCACCTTCTTTTCTGGTACGCCACTAATCGTCTAGGAGCTAGGTCACACTACCTACCCTCCATCTCTCTCTCTCTCTGAGGAGAGGTGAGGAGAGGTGAGAAGTGCCGAGGTGAGGGTGCTGGTTGATATATACACTGTTTATTGCAAAACATATACGAAACGTTTACAAACACAACAAAGAATACAGTACAAATCGCGAGGTAGTGGAAGAGATGTTGACGGTACGAAAGCAGCAGATTAAGTCCTGAGTCCAGGAAAAGAAAATACATTGCAGCCTCGGGTGTAGAAAAAGGTCGGCTCCGGTAGAAAATATTGACGGGTCAAAGAAGAACATGCAATGGTTAGTTTGGGTTGGCTTAGGACGAACATTTGGTTAGTGAGACTTTTGACGAAACAGATGTGGGAATAGAGGTATAGAAAAATAGTTGAAGAAATGTAAATACTAAATCTAAAGCATGCCAAAATGTGGCGGGAAACGCGACACAATAATCCTTTGCCACTCGAGGTCGTGCGTAAAGAATGATGGTGCAGCCCGGATAACAAGTATTGTACGCAACACGTGCGCAAACCGCATATTACGGACTATCTATACACGCTGGTAGTCCGTTATATTAGCCACAAACAGTTGTAGGTTTGAGGCTAATGTGCAGTTTACTACACTTTTACTTTTCTCTCAGTAATTTAATTGTTAATTGACAAGTGATAATATAATCTTGGCCTCGTTCGATTTTTTGTTGTGTTTTTCTTTTGTGCACATTTTTAAATTTCTATTGAATATCGAAGAATTGGAATACCGCTTAATCTGTACAAAATGTACTAATATCGATAGAACGTGGATCAACAGGAAGGAAATCATACATTTTCCAAGATTGGCTACTACTACATTATAACCAGTACGTAATGACTATAACAATGAACCAGGAAACAAAAGTGGCAGAAAATCGATGCAACCATGTTGTAATGGCCAATGTGTGTAATCGGGTTAAATATAGCACAATAAGTCAGTCATAAACATGCTACACCATGCGATGGTGATGATGGCAGGCCCATTCAATAATAAATTCTATGCAAAGCCAGTCCAGCCGACGCTGGGTGTACATCGCATGCGACGCCAGACTGCCCGCCAATGAGTCAGCCCTGCTTTTGGTACAACTGCAACGAACGGCGTCGCGACGCTCAATTTCCACAACCACCTCTTGGTGGCGGCGACGGCGGCGTCAACAGCGGCAGTGGCGACCATGACTCACCAAACAACCACCACCACTACCTCTAGCATATATCCTTGCAATCGCATCAAATTCCAGGCGTATTCCACCCCTATTATCAACTCTCTCTCAGGGGCTAGCAGTGGCTTACACTGGTCGAAATGAAAACAACGATTCATCGCGGCCAGGAATAGACGATTTTCCTCGAATTGAGATGATTTTCGCCGAAGCCGGATTTTCATTCATGGTTATCGGCAGACTTGCAGAGAGAGAGGGAGAGTTTCACTTGAGAGATTACGTATAGATGAATCATTAAAGGTTTTTAGTTACACGACGCCACATTGCCAGTGTACGAGGTATACAAGTATGATACATCCGCATAATGCAATTTATTGCTTAAACAGCCTAAATTAGAAAACTTACAAGTGTCGAAAATAAAGTTGGCTTTTTCATTTTTAGACTCAGTAGACACAATAAATTCAAAGTGACGCAAGTAGGAAAAACTACGTCAGACGTTAAAATAACGACTCCAATAACCAAACTAAACCTCTAATAACCTCACCTAACCCACACATAACCTAAGCCACCCTAACATAGCCTGCCCTAACTTCTAATAACCTCACCTAATCTCCAATAATGTAACCACAGCTAACCTCACCCAACCACATTTAACCTCTAATAACTTTACATAACCATATTTGTTGAATTATCATTCATCAGCCTCATTATTTTAATTTGAGGTTGAGGCACCCGGTGTGTGTATATGTGTATGGGAGAGAGAGAGAGAGCGGGAAACGTCTCCAGATGGTGTGAGGGCGGAGGATGGGGTGTGTCCTGCAGCTAGTTGTAAGAATCTTTCTAAAATAAAGTTAGTTACTTTCCAACATTCGTCTTATGAACATCTTCTCCTATTTCAACCGCGAAAGCACCGGGTAGGTGTGAGTCCGAAGCTTTTGAATTCTTTTGGGCGAGCCAAGTAATCAGACTTTGTTAGTTTATCTTGCATGGTTGAGTTTTTTGGTTCGCAACAACCATACCTAACCTAAGCTGACTCACCTAACCCCTAATATCCTTATCTAATCTCTAATAAGCTTAAAGCACACCTAACCTCTCCGAATCTTTAATATCCTTTTAAAAAAAATTTAAAAAATGCTATTTCCATATCTTACACCTGCCGCCAAATGACACCAAAAGAAAACAAAACAAAACTATAAAGAAAACAAAACCAGACAACATTCCGGCGCGCATAACAATAGCGATAGTAAAATGTAAAGTACAGACTCTATTAAAACTGTAATTTCATTCTCGCATACCATATAACACGATACATACACATGCCAATTTACAACAAATTTACATGCCTCCTTTGCATTTTTCCCTCCTATTGTATGTCACATAAAGCGCACTTTACTTTCTGCCGATTGTTAAACACACTGATGTAAAAACATAAATAAAACAAAAAAGGTAGTATTCATTGGTTTTACTTAAGTAGTACAAATGAAAGTGGTTCAACTGGATCGTTAAATATTGTCGGATGGATAAATATTTATGAAATACACAACATGTGTGGGTGACTCATATAGCCAGAAAGACAATTTCTTCACCTTCACTTTTTGTAAATTACATCTTTCAACATTGATACTGAATTTTAATGAGAGCAAAATTTTACAGCAAATAATTTACAGAAAGATTTACATATGCATTGAAGCATTCAAATCATGGGAAGTAATGTTGTGTAAATTTATTCCTGTTATTTCTGAATTTCGAACAATTTGAAAAATTAGTTTGAAGAAAAAACGGGGGATAGGGTGGCTAGAATCTCGGTCATCCTGAAGGAGAAAGAAAGGAGGAAGGCTGGGCAGGTGTCACTGACTTTTATGTAAAAAAATATTGTATTTTTGGTCCTGAGACCTGGCCATCGACCATACTGGTCCTTCAGCCTGGTTTTATATTTATTATGTATTTGTATTACATGTTATTATTGTGATTTGTATCATGTGTATTGAGTGTTGGGGGTTGCGCACATTTGCGATTGTTGATGTTGGGTGTTGATTTTGAAGAGAGGTTGATTTCTCTGTTGTGTGGTTTTTATAGGTGTGTATTAATGTGATTTTTGTGAGTTGTAATTGTGAAGTAATGGAGATGCCCACCCCGGGGACTCGAACCCCGCCCTGCTGTAGTAGTATTGTAGCGATTTATCCGCAATGTATATAGTTTTCATTTTGTAAATAATTTCTATAATTATAATTATTTTTATTATAAATATATTTATTATAGTTAATGGAGTCTTCTGTCGGTTGTTGATAAAACATGTTTATAATAGTTAGAAACGTTCAGTCACTTAATACTTTGGATGTTTTACTTGTTTATTTAAATTTCGTTCAATACGTATTTCGCCTATGCGGCATCATCACATACGGGAATTCCAGACTAATTCCCGATATCGGCCAAGCGTTTCAGTTTAACGAGTAGTTAGGAATCTATTTGCAGCGTAGATTACAAGTTTTTTTACAAGTTAGAAGTTTTTTGTGACTCGAGCAAAACTTTCGCATGAAACGTGGGCGTTCGTAGATACAGGCGGCGATGTCGCGGATGAGCAATAGCAGAGGGAATAGGGTGTAACATGAAAAACCGCATGTTGGGCCATTTATAATCCATGCTCGAGCGGACACAATTCAGTGCCCTTGCGTTATCCTACCGCCAACCCGAACAGCCAAGGGCGACCGACTCGTGACGAAGGCAGCGAGTGAAACTGCGCACGGCCGACGGCGGTGATGAGACAATGGTACCGCCATCGTGAACCGTCCATACCGCCGCATATCGTACAATGAGGACCGTTTGATCATATAATATAATCGTCATAGTCATAGTGGGCACGTCTTAAGATTGCCGGCACAAGTTAGATTGCTGCGCTTGAATACGCACAATTACTCAATTTTTTTGCCCTTTTGGAGCCATACAAATGGATCCCCCCACGTAATTAGCGCGAGTTGGTATTCGACTTACAATTAGTCCCGTCCTTTGCTTGATAGCCCAATTTCCCCTGCGATTTCCTCCTGATTGTTCGATGTTTTTAAGCATAGAATATCATAATTGTAATTAAATGTTGACTGCATGGTAAAATGAAAGAAAAAGAACACTGTCCTCCAAAAGTAACCAAAAATGAATTGTTGCAGGCGAAATTTTAAATTGGTCATGGGCACCGGCAGAATGTTTTTGCAAGCAAATGGCTTTTTTCGAAAAAGGTCGAACAAAAAAAATCAAACACAACAAACAGCAATTATCCTATTATCCTATTTTCTTGAATATTCGATATGCACGTGAAGAAACCAACAAATTCATTGATAGCGGCGAAGTGATGATGCTGGTGATACTGTCATATCACTACGCTTTTGCCTTTTTACGTCTCAGCTATTGAATATAGTAGTTTTTTTCTGTGCGGCGGACTAAAAATTCCTTTTACCAGGAGGAACAATGACCTTGCAATCCTTGAAAATGGATGTATTGCTAAATTTGTCTTTAACTAATAACCGTGATTCTACTCAAAGATGTGAAGATGATACGCGTTGGCTACTTTAATCTGCAGGAGTTTCTCCTTCCAAAAATATAATTCTGTAACCGACAGAACCTAGAATAAGGACATTACAATCCTTGAAAATTGCATTATTGTAACTTTCAAAAGCGAACTTTAGAATTTTCATTTTACGGCGATGCAATTTTATGTCCAGTTTACATCCTCTCCCCATATTCCTCTATTTAGTTCTCTAGAGGGAAATCGAGGGAGACGAATTTTTACATTTTCAAGAACCCGATTTGGAAAATTGTACATTCTGCTCAAACTTAGAAAGATAATTAACCTTTTCAACTGATCCCCTTATAGGCTAAAATAAGGGGATCAGTTACACCCTCCAAAAATATAATTCTACTTGGTAGGACCTAAAACAAGGAAACCACAATCATTGATATTTTATATTTCCCAGAATATTCGATAGCAGCGAAGTGATGATTCTTGTAATACTGTCATAGCACTACTGTTTAGCCTTTTTACGGTTAAGCTATTGAAGATAATAGCTTTCTTTTCTGTACAGTTCTGTACAGTGTATTTTTTGTGTAGTGTATTTTTAAATTCACAAAAACTGCATTTTTCAAAAACACATTCACGACTCAATTGTTTGCCCAGCTTACATTCTTCCTTCCTAACTTACTTATTTAATAAAACGAGAAATCGATTTAAATCCTACCTTATTAACGCAATTTGCACAAAGGTTTTCTTCTACCAAAATAAAATTGATTTCCTGGACCAATAAAACAATAGACCACCATACACACCAAACAATGTTGTTGTTTTATATTTCCCTGAATATTCGATATTCACAACCCTGAAGGAACCAATGAATTGATTGATAGCAGCGAATTGATGATGCTGGCGATACTGTCATAGCATCCCTTCACTACCCGTGAATTTACACATTTTGATGACGCGTTAAATTCGACCCGCAGTTGCTAGTTTTTTTTTATATAGAAAAGATAATACGAAAGGAAAACATACCCCTATATGTCACTGTCAGCGACACGCATTGTTGTATGCTCTGGTAATACCCGATTTTTAATATTCTAGGAAGTAACACATTTGCCGAATTTATTCTGGTAAAAAGTACGTTTCCTGCAAACATTTCCGAGTAGGAGAGCTTTAAAAGTGTGTGAGTTGTCGCTTCTTCTAATCACCCTGAAAGTTAATTGAAAAATTTAATTAAAACCAACGTCAATTTCTAATTAAAATTTGAAAGATTAGCAATACATGCAAAGTGTTTTTTTCACGTTTTCGGGGCATCTTCAGCATTACGTTTTCTATTATGATAAAATTTCTGGATTTAAGTGAACCATAAATCATTCCATCATATTAATTACTCTATTTGTAAAATGTACCATTAAAGACCTGAAAGCATATTTAAGTTGAAGAATGATGTGACAATTCTAGTTAATAACGCGTAGGTTATTACGGTTTTTGAAGCTCTCTGCGATTTTCTCTATATTCGGCTTTGCCCAGTACCATTCAGATTACGAGCGCGCGTCAGTTTGAATTTGGTGATAGTGTCGCGTCTCCACCAAATGTAACGTAAAGGTTTTGTGTTACTTTTACCTGGTGTTGTTGAAGGTTTTTCTATTTCAAAAGTATGAGCGCACAGTGGTTTTCTTGGGGGACTCACTTGGCTTCTGCTAATCATGCTCAACGTACTACAGCGTTTGCCAGGGTTACATATAAATGGTACTTAATATCCAGCCAAGTGGCGCAGTGGTATGGTCGATGACCACTGTCCATGAGGAATCCCGGGTTCGATTCTCGGTGGGGATGCATATTAAAGTGAATTATTCTTCTTATTAATAGTGTTAGCCTCTAATATGACTAATATACTATATAATATACTATATGACTAATTACATTGAAAAAGAATTGAATAGAGCTAATGACCATAGCAGTCGATGTTCGGTAAAATCAAACAAAAAAAAGGTACTTGCCATTTAATGATGGACATTTCTGGACAGTACGAGGACGATTCAGAGATCGTGGACGACTTCTTTGTTCATTTCTGAACATGGCTATTCAAATTAAACAGGTACCTCTCGGGCTGGTAGTTCACACGTGCTGGCTAGCTGGCCTGTGTGGTGCAAGACTATGGGTTTAGCTTCAAGGTGGTGAACACTCACATAACACACGAATAGTTTTAACATAATAATATATTGATTTAACCCAAGAACCTCATATACACTTCTAAATTTTACATAGTCAAAGAACACATGACCTAAGTTTACGGGGTGACTACCACGGAGCAACTAGTAACTTACTAGTTAGTCCGTATGTGTTAGTGTCTAACTCAAGTTGATACACAATAACGAACTGCCCTTTTCGCTTTTCGCATTCGAGATAATAGTGTTGAAATCAGAACGTGATGAAACCGTGAAAAAAAAAGGCTTTTAAATCTGTACGACACAGTTTCTTTGAGATATATATTTGGACTACTACTCAAAACGTATTACTTCCAACTTATTGACTTTCTCCTGTATATGAACACACAGCCATCTTGTTATCCTGTAACCCAATGCTGCCATCTGTTATTCGATTGCAATTCAACAAATAGCACAGACACGGTGCGGTGCGCCCTGGTTTCAACTATCTGAAGTGTCCTTTATATTTATGACTTCTTATTCACTATCACACATGCTCACATCGTTTTTCTTTTTTGATTTAACATTTTCTACACTAGGTTAGGAATTCCTTAGTCAATAGATTGGTAAAATTCGATCCGTAATTTTCCTTAAACTCGAAGCAATCTTTCGCCTTCACCTTCTCAATATATTGGTCAGACAAGGCTAGACTTAAAAACTTCAAGCCAAAAGCCGGCAGTGCGAAAGGGCACTTACAATTAGCCTTACTAGATGTATACCTTCCAGAGAGAATGTAATCACACTAATCAAATTAAACTTTGTACACTTCGGAACTATTAGTACTCATCAAAGGGTCTAAACGTGTAAGTGTTGTACACAAGTTGGCATGATTGCTAATTATTACACAGGGGTGATGCGGAGTATAGTGATCGGCAACCTACGACTCTTTGGTTACTCACCTCTTGAGATATAATTTGTGGGTCTTTAAAAACTGAAAGTTTTGA
This sequence comes from Weissflogia rhopalogaster, assembly GCA_019419845.2. Lineage (NCBI taxonomy): Eukaryota > Metazoa > Arthropoda > Insecta > Coleoptera > Staphylinidae > Weissflogia > Weissflogia rhopalogaster. The sequence continues at coordinate 9,678 of WSZQ02141475.1, forward strand.
ATTGAAATTTTAGGCTCTTCCGACTAAAAAGTTCCCGACTACTGGTATAGTCGACATTATTTAAGTCCTCTAATTAAAATTAAATTAATTAGTCTGCGAGATGTTAATGTAAATAGGGTTAGATTCCAAACAATTGTGGTTGTTTTGATTATTTGATCTCGAATTTAGTTCTGTGGGTAGCAAATAAACTAGCACATGACGGTTGCTATGTCACTACTGTCTATGACTATTTTCAATTTTTCCATTTACATACTCATACTCGCAGCCTCAATTATTCAGTAAATACCACACGAGGTTTTACTATAGCATTATTGCATTCTCTCTTACTTGACGTTCCAATCATCAATAGGTGCGCTTGTGAGCCCGATGGGAGAACCAGCATTTGTGGTTTTATGCTCCTGCTAATCCCATTCCTCATTTAAATTACTCAAATGTGCTCAAATCAATTATCACTATATACAATTGAATAATACAATGGAAAGATTATTCGGAAACTTGTGTAGATAAGCTTATAAAAAGTAAACTTTTATGCAACTGCATAATACTTTATAAAATCTAAAAGTATGCGCCCCATATTTTGTAATACTCTACACATTAGGAATCCTATTAAAAGTTTTTACTGATTACAATTTTCAGTTTTCAAACGTAGCAAATTTCAAAACAATTAACTTTACGCCTTTCATGGTGTTGCAACGTTAATAAAAGTAGTTATTTTTGATCACTGCAAGTTTAACCGCTCTGAAGTTAATTACAAAACATAACATAGGTATGTTAACGTTTCGTATGAGAGATGAGTTTTCGAGTGTAGCACCTGTGGTTTACGTATATTAAATAACTTATAATTAGGTCAATATAAATGTGGAGCCGGTCAGACTCTATAATTTTACAATAGAGTGTCCATAAGCCGACATAAGTATCCTGTTTTCTCGGAAACTAGTATAGTCACATCAAAAAATTGCAAAAAATACTGAATAAAAATTTGTATCAAATGAATACAACTGCACTAGTTTCATTATTATAAAATAATATTTTTGTTCGCGCCAAGGATGCGGCGCTGCTAGGGACTTTTTGCCCCTTGATACGTAGGGTTGGTAGCGGTTATTACCAAGCTGCGCATGCGTCCGGCCGACTAACCACTGCCCACTTAAGTTGGCGCTTCTTGCGCTTTGAAATATGTGAAATAAATAAGTTCTTGTCCAGCATAATTACGAGTAAGTTCTTTCTACATTATCATTCCTACGCGTCTGCGTCGTATTCTTCGTGTGTATTTCCTCTGTGTTGCTTGCTCTGCTGGGCATACCAAAACTTCTTAAGTGAAGCTCCGCGAACTTACTACAACTCGCCGGGAAATAATTTTATAAAGTCGCTTTGCGAATTTACAATTTGCAATAAATATATAAGCAAATGTTACTATGTATAACTGTATCATGTCTGGTATGTTTCAAATCCCACTTTGACATGATTCTTGTTATGAAATTTAAAATACAATTTTTTTTCAAATTTACTTGTAATTTCACTTTATGAGTGTAACATTCACGATTGAAACTATTTAGCAATATTGAATTTTCATATTTTACAATTGCAAATTGGTATGTACGTATTTAACCCCTTCATCTACTTTAATGCGCACATAGATACAATGGAAACTTAGATCTTACTCATTCTGAAGAAAATGGTAAGGGGTAAGGTGTTAACTCTTCGACGTGAATCTCGCAAATCAATTTAAAATATATTGTTTTTTTTTAATTTTACCTCTTTTACCTGTAATTTTACTTGGTGGTTTTAACTGTGAAATGAAATTAACATATAGTCGTAGAACGAGCATGTAAGGTCATAGATTTTTTAAGAGTATGGCAAGTTGTGGCACGAGCCGAAGGCGAGTGCTAGCAAGAATCATGCAAGTAAACAATGTGCATTGTACAATATACTTTTTCTCCGACCATTATATGTGAAAATAATGAGTAGATTTAGTTTTCTGGCATCGGCGCGTTTGCTGTCAATATTTACATGCAGACGCATCAGCCCGCTATGAATTGGCACGCGCTACGAAGGATGGAAGCTGCGTGGTGTACGCTACTATTAGAATATAATAGTGGTGTTGTGCGCACCCCCTAAACAATAGACATGTTGCACCGGTATCGCGGGTTCTTTCGTCTGTGCAACTTTGCGCTTTTCTCTCACGACATTCACACATAAAAGAACCATCGCATTCCAGTTTTCTTGGGAATGGAGTATTGCTCTCCCAAGTAGTTCAGGTGTGCTGCTCGCACAACGGGTCGCCGCCAGGAGTTTCATTCGTTCTTTGACACCACCAAGGGTGTGGCTCGGAGTGTCGGCTACGCAAAGTGGGCAATGGTTGCACATTCTACTGTCCTTCTTGTCAAATCTGTGGAGGTACGATGCGAATTGGCCATGGCCAGTAAGGAACTGGGTAAGTTAGTGGTCACAGTCTCCTTGCGGACGCGCTGGCCATGCTGTTAGGGATGGTATGCGCCGCATGAGCCGTCCTTACGTGGTGCTGTTACTCCATCTGGTGGACCATTCCTCCGTTATTCCAAGGGGCACATTAGTTTCTTCGCCAATTCGTCGTCGGTAGCTTCTTTGTCGTTCTATCGCTACCAGATCCGGAGGAGGGGTTGACGATAGAATTTCCGCAGCCTCCGTCGACACAGTACAGTGCGCCCTACATATTCTCAGAGTACATCCTCTCATGGCATGGCGAATTCTCTTCATATTAGTCTTGCCTCGCGCCCCATCCGGCCACACCGGCGCAGCATAGAGCAGCTTTGAGAGCGCGATTGAAGACAGGATCCGCCTTGCACAAGCTTTGCCGCCTCCGAGTTGAGGTAGGAGTCTCGAGATTGTGAGCATACTTTCCTGGTTTTGTCGCAAGCACTGGTTGTATGTTTTCCAGTTCTTATTGGGCTCCATTATTGAGCCCAAGTACGTGAGGTGTCTGCCTACGGTAATTTGCAACCCGTATGCGTTGAGGATTTCGTCGTCTGTACGAGCTCGCCTTGTGATCCATAGCCAGCACGCTTCCGTCTTATGTGGTGCCAGTTCAAGCCCATATTGTTCCAACCATGTACTCACTGTTACAATGGACCTATCGAGGCGTGCGAGCAGAGTTGCCCGATTCGTGATGCTGCCGATTAATACAATATCTTCGGCAAACCCAAATATGCTTATACCTATAGGAAACCTCGTTGGTAGCAATTGGTCGTATGCTATGTTCCACAGCATCGGGCCAAGGACCGACCCCTGGGGAACGCCTCTATTTACGATCATCCCTCCCTGAGAATCTCATCAGGTATCTATCATCAGGTATCTATTCTTAAGGTATACTTGGATTACCGCTTTAAGATATGTTGGCAAATATAGGACATCAATCCCATTATATAACTTGCTTGCCCATAACTACATCTTCTATCAGTACTGTTATGATCAGCCGTAGGTTGAGTAGATCGTAATTTAATCGACATTGTTAATATAATGTTTATATTATATAAAACGAGCAGAAAAACATCTAAAGTCATCCCCCTTAAGGTTCCCCTTGTAATTTATGCGTTCAACTATGAAGATATGGGCAGAGTAATCATTACAAATGTTTGCTTTTCTTCTTTTTTCGAAAATATTGAATACGTCGCTTAAGCATTCGCGAAAGTTACACGTTGGAAGAGAAATTACATGTAAATTTGAAATAAATTGGAATTTTAAGAATCACGTTGAAGAGACAATTCGAAACATACTTGTATCATCACTTTCACTATATTGTAAGATGTTGGTATGTATTTATTTTTTGTTTGTTTAATTTTTCCGAGCATCGACTGCAATGGTCAGTAGCTTCATTCAATTCTTTGTTAATGTAATTAGTCATATTAGAGGCTAACACTATTGATAAGAAGAAGAATTCACTTTAATATGCATACCCACCGAGAATCGAACCCGGGACCTCAAGGAGAGTGGCCATCGACCATATCACTGCGCCACTTGGCTGGACATGTATTTATTGCAAAATCATTATATAATAATGAAACTAGTACTGTTGCATTAATTAAAACATTTGCATTCAGCTACTTTCTACTTTTTTCGTGTGCTTTTCAAAGTTTCTAGTTTCTGAGATAATATCTTCTAAAATAGTTCATATGGACACTCCAATGTGAAATTATAAACTTTGACTAGTTCCTCAGGCCGCGAAGAAAATCGAAAAAATCGCGGATTTACACATTTGAATTCACCTAAGTGATCTAAGTAGCATAAGTAAGTTACAGGTGCCACACTCGAAAACTCATCTCCTAGAAGAAACGTGAATAAAATTTTGTGGCTATGACTGCAGACGCTGAAAGTTTATACATCATATAATGGGCAATTTCTTTGCTTCGTATTTGTGATTTATAAAAATCTTGACGTCATACTCAGAAAACACTTAAATTTCCATTATCAGATTTATTATTAGGTACTTATATATATAGAATTTTATTACAAAATGCGTTTTTTACGGAACACGTTTTTCAATTATGTATAAAACATTCATTTCAATGATTTTTTTAGATTTTTATTCAGTGGACTATACAAGTTCATCTGCAGTTCTGTGTATTCATTTCATTTGTTTAAACTAACTACTGAAAATCACGTTTATGTTGTGTTTTACTGAGCTTAGGAAAGTGGAAGGTAAATATTCTTTACGTGTAAACATTTGAAAACAACTGTATTCTGTAATACTCGTCAAATTTTCAGTTCTCTAAAAGCTGCGGCTAAAGAGTACAACATACACTATTTCTAAAAGAAAGTCATCAGTTTAATGGAGTTTGAAAAAAAAAAGCGTCAGAACTGCTAAATGAAATTACTTATTCATTTCGTTGCAAGTTGAAAAAGTTATTACTTATCTTTTTGAGCTAGGCTTTACATATTAGTTTAATCATTCAATTCTGAAAAATAGATGAATATATTCATTAATAAAAAAAGGTTCGGTCGCTGTTTCAATGAAAGTCGGCACGTACCAAATCGCCTGTAACACGCTTGCGCCACGAGCCGGAGGCGGCAGTGGCGGTGGCGATTGTGTTTATAACGCTTTCGCTACCGGTGGAAAATCATCTCGCACTGTTGCGACGAGTTGCGGCGTAGGCGCCACGCGCGACGTTTCTTCCGCCCAACGCGCCACATTCATTTCATCAGTGCGTGTCCGGATAAGTTTTTCACTACGTTCCCCGAGAACTGCTAGCTGACAGCAAACAGATTGTAATTATCACGATTCAAAACGCGTTGCAGACGACAAAGAAGGAACACGACGGTCTGGAAGTTTTCGGGAAACTCCTCCAGGCGTAATAAAATGGGATAGAAAAACTCGCAAAAGTACATGTTTCCAAGAAACTTTTCACGCTGAACTTTGCCGTTGAAGAGGACCTATCAACGTTCACTATTCAGGTAAGTTTCGCTGTAAATGCGAATAAAACGCATTTTTGCAATTATACTTGTTTATCGCAAGCAACGGTTACTTACAATTGAGATTTAATGTATGCTGAAAGGCATTGTTTTTGACATCTTCCAAGTTAATAAATATGATCGATGCAATGCTGCCGAAAGCAACGAATACTTCTTTGAATTCTCAATGGTGCTGCTGCCAATTTGTTTCCGACATTTTGAGTGACGAAGTGCTTAAAATTAAATGCTCACTTATTTTTTGATTTCTTGTAAATCCCTTTCTTGTACCGTATATACAATGTTTTTCCACGCGACTTGCTCTTCAAATGCCTTCAGAATCAAAGGCGTTTTTGTCCTCCTTTGCTACCAAAGCTTTCTATTTCCATGAACGACGGCACAGATAAAATGCCTAAATTAAATGTGTTTAGCTTGGTACAAATATGAGTAGGTATTCACCTGTAAGGCTTAAATATTTATATTTATCTGTAATAGTCTTCTTCACCCGAAGACCAGAAATTATGATTCCAAACGCATTCAGCAACTTTTGATAAATAAGTGTATTTATGATTGATATTGCTTCCAGTCTGAATAACATAAGTCATAAGTCATAACTGAAGTCGTGAAACAGGAATGATTATTAATCTTGTTCTTACAAAGATTCATGTTAATTTCAGTGTATCAGTCTTTGTCCAGTGGCATGCATTCAACGAGGACTTTTCAGCTTATGAAAGACATAAATCACGATCTCGAACAAAATATTTGGACATCCCATACATTTGTTATTTTTCAATTTTTATAAAAGCTCTTATATAGTGTTAGTTGCGATGTTTTATCTATCATTTACTTTTTTCAAGAAATAAACCACTATATCACGTTGATACATCAATTACATATATTTACACACGTTTTTATCGCGGTTCTATACTTCTTAACTTTCTATCCACTCAGATTTTATTCTTCCTTTGTAGCTGCTTCTTTTCTATCTTCTGTTCTATAGGTGCAGTTCTGAGTAAGTAATTATTCCTTTAATTTTTTTCGTTTTTAGTAACATCTTAGGGACCCTCGCTCCCTGATGTCTTCTGATGTTATTTTCAATTCAAGTCTGTCTTTTTCGGTTTCTATTAACACTATATCCATATGTATTATTCCAATAATCATACAATTTTATTACCATAAACCAGGGTAAACACGGAAACCTTTCTTAATGTGGGTGAAAATTACAATCTGAATAACATCCCTACACTAAAGTAGACCACTTGAAATTATCTGTTCGACTCTAGCATGAAGCGTTATATGTATTCCATACAGTCAACTTTGCGATTCATCCCTACATTCCGCTGCCTTACAACCAGCGAAAGAGAAGAGAGACTCATCGAGTAGGCACTCCACCATTTATTTTAGGCCAGCTTCGCAACGTAATATTCGCTTTCATTAATATATCGTTCTTGAAATTGTTATAAATGTAATCATTGGTTTGATATCTAAAACCTTTACTTCTCAAATATTCAAAGTCTATCAGAATAATGATCATGTTCAATCCGCGATTCTCCAAAACTGAGTTATTAATTTGTCACGCCCTTTACATGTAGTAATACCGCTTTACTGCAATTTACTTGTTCCCGAAATATCCAAGCCTTATCATATTACCAACTATAATTTACAGATTATTAATTATGCTTACCATAAACAGATTTGATGTCTTTAACGTTCTCATGTCCTTTGTTATGCCTAAAGGTAGATTTTCCATTACCTCTATGTCGTGTCAAGTTTTGTGACTTGGGCCTTTTAGGGTATCAAAGCCAATGTGACCCATTGGGTATTTCGCAGTAAGATACTACATTAAGTACCAAATAATTGTAATTTTTATAACTCAATGCCAACAACTCATGTTATTAGCTACCGTCAATTAATGTTCAATGTAATGCGTTATATTAGGAACTAATAGCAATTGAATTGGAGAAGAATTCACTGTGTTAGCCGATATCTGAATGAGATTTTGGACAACAGTCTAAACCGTGAACGCCTATGCTACGAACAAAGGAGCGGTGTCAACAAATATCGGGTGTTCATAAATAAGTTCAACTTGTCATTGAGAACATTTTGCACTGCTAAAACAACGGGAATCTTAGGTTTGATAAAATTTGAAATAACCCAATGCAATTCAGCTCACGTAACCGTTTTTTTTAACTGAAGCTAAAAAAATGGAACAAAAGTATATAAAAGTACCTTTCTAATAAGGGGCGTACACGAATTGTCCGAGTTAGATTTGGATGAAAAATTTTGTAGGTGCAGTACATATATTGAAACAATTTCTGTCATCTTTGTTTTGCAGTTTTACCTGTCTATAATTAGGCTTGTTTTGAAATTCATTTTCGCGAATAATTGTCATTCAATCAATAATTAATTAGCCAATAACTATATTTTGATTTGGTATGTTCTATGAAGCCTGAAGTTAGTGAAATCATTGTAAGATTTAACGAATAAAAAAATCGAGTTTTCTGAAAAAGTACTGGTTTTAAATCATCAATTATTTTCACATTTCCCATAATTCTAGAATTATAAATCATACCCAATGGTGTATGGTGGATGTGTGACTCGAATTCGATTCACAATGAAATTTTGTGCAAACTCCTGCAACACTTTTACGTTTAGTTACTTAGAAGCGATTTTATAACTGATGAAAGTTGAGTAACAGCAACTCTTTCGCAGCCAGAAAAAATAGTTGAAATGACTTCTCCCAAAGATTGCATCGATAAAGATTCAAGTTTTTCTCGTATTTCACTTACGATTATAATAAATAATAAAGTAGATAAGAAGATAAAGTATGTACCAACCGAAAAATAAGATTTTGGTTCAACCAACGAACAGTGTCACATCTATCCAAATCACTGCTTCGAAAAACTTTTTCCTTGCTGTTACAATTTGAACTTTGAGGATGTATGAAATTGCAAATATCACGTAATTCCTTGAAACAGATATCAATCTGCGAAAAGTCAGTAGGATAAATAGGTTCAAGCAAATTATTGCTGCTTTTAAGGTTCGATAGAATCTCTCGATTTTTCCATTCGCTTGTTGATGATATGATGATGTTCGAATATGTTTAATTCCCAATATATGTGAAAACTGGTCGAATAGAGCACTTTCAAAGTGAGTTTGGTAACAATCTAAAACGAAATTCCAAACCTTGTGAGTAAAACGGAATCTTTTAGGCCGTATTTTCTAAGATTGACAATATCGACGTTAGTCCAAATTTCAGTGACCTATAATATCGCTCGCAGGTAATTAATTGGAAAACTCTTCTTGGAGATTATAGAAAATTTACTTCTAAATTGATCGGTGTAAGACTTTTATATATAGGAACACAAATTATACATAGATATATTGTAAATATAAATAAAAGTGCAATCTTTCGGTCAAGTCAACTTTTATGAGTTATAATATTGGTTCCAAGTAATTAATCAAAAAAACTGGTGAAGGAGTTTGAAGCAAATTTTATCCTTAATCGATTGGTGCATGATTTATATCCGTACGGAAAATATCAAAGTAATTGCCAACTTTAAATCTAGTTATTTTTCAGAAAACTGTTAAATACGTTTTCTGAAAACTTGCTCGTTAAAGCCCACCTGGGCAGCACAGTCGGTAGTGCTTCGGCTTACCACGCAGTCGGAAGGGGTTCGAGTCCCCCGAGTGGGCATTATTCACAATTACAATTCACAGTAATCCACACCTATAAAAACCACACATCAAGAGATCAACCACTCTCCAAAAATCACACTCAAAATCAACAATCGCAAATGTGCGCAACCCACAACATCCAATATACAGCAACAACATCACAATCACTGTAATAACATGTAAATATGAATACATTAAAAACAATAAAAATGTAAATCCAGGCTGAAGGACCAGTATGGTCGATGACCAGGTCTCAGAACCAAAAATACTTTTTTTGTACTCGTTAAATTTCTCACACATAACACTACCTTTGGACTTCATCAAAAATATTAAAACAAACAACATTTAATGGAGAATCAATTATTGTTAGAATGAGTATCAAACGATTTATATATTAGAAATTGTTTTTTTATTTTACCAAGCATCGACTGCTATGGTCTTTAGCTCTATCCAATTCTTTTTCAATGTAATTAGTCATATTATACGCTAACACTATTGATAAGAAGAATAATTCACTTTAAGTGGCGGAAATTGCTTTAAAACAAAATTTGAGCATCTGATAAAGTCGAACTCAGAACGTCTTAAAGCCATGACATGACATTCCTTAAGTATGTTCTTGCGATACTTTGTGAAATTTGAACACCCAGCAGAATTAATTTCAATTCTGAAGCACTATTTTATATGCAATAACAATATTAATGAGAAATATTAGTTTCCAACTATACGCAATATTACAATCTCACAATTCCTTTCTGTGAAAATGGAAATTATATAATTGTTATATAATTGCCATTTCCAACTTCACACATGATCAATATGAAACATTCTACTATTATTATTGTGCAAACACAAACTTGAAATACTTAAATTAGTATGCTCATAAGTCAGAATAATTATACTTTATGTGAGTCAAAACAATTGTCGTCAGGTGCAACTGATTTGTGTAGAAATGCAAGGATGCAGAATATTGTCTTGATACCATGAAACACACTTCGTTAGAATCAAATTAAACACGTCACAAAGCAAGAAATTATTTAATTGTCTAGCCGACTTTTCTTTATGCACGTAAGACAGTCCGAAGACCCAACAAAATTACCTGTAGCCCTAATTAGAGCTTCATGAGCCATTATTACTGCTTTTAAGATTAGATCGAATCTCCCGACCTTCCCATTCGCTTGTTTATGATATCATGTATTTCGAATATGTTTAATTCCCAATATATGTGAAAAGTTACTTTATTGGTATCACAAAGTATACATAGGTATATTGTAAATATCAATAAAAGTGCAACCTTTGGGTCAAGTCAACTTTTATGAGTGATATTATTGGTTCCAAGTAATTAAACAAAAAACTGGTGAAGGAGTTTGTAGCAAATTTCATCCTTAATCGATTGGTGTATGATATATATCCGTAGGATTACGGAAAATATTGAAATAATTGCCAACTGTAAATCTAGTCTTTCTTTTTTTTTTTTCAAAAAAAAAAAAACATAAATTCCGTTTACTGAGAAATTACTCGTTTAATTTCTCAATCACAACACTACCTTTGGATTTCATTGAATATACGAAATCAAACTACATTTAATGGAGAATGAATTATTCCTTGAATGAGTATCATACGATTTATATATCAGAAATTGATTTAAAACAAAATTTGAGCATCTGATAAGGTGGAACTTAGGACCTTTTAAAGCCCTGACAACATGACAATCCTTAAGTATGTTCTAGCGATACTTTTTGAAATTTGAACATCCAGCAGAATTAATTGCAATTCTGAAGCATTATTTTAAATGCACCTCTGTTTATCTGGCCATAATAACAATATTAATGAGAAATATTAGTTTCCAACTATACGCAATACTACCATCTCACAATTCCTTTCTGTGAAAATGAAAATTATATATTTGTTATATCAGTGCCATTTCCAACTTCACCTGTGATCAATATGAAACATTCTACTGTGGGATTTTATTGTACCACAATACATGAAATGAAATACATAAAAATGAAGGAGATTAGCGCGCTGATTACGTGCAGATTATGGTTTGTTGGTGTTAATTGTGATTTGATGCTGTTTATTCTTTTTGTTTGTGCGACAATGGATTGCCGCCACACTACTATTATTATTAAACAAACTCAAATTTTTTAATTTAGTATGCTCATAAGTCAGAATAATTATACTTTGTGTGAGGGATAAGTCAAAACAATTGCCGTCAAGTGCAACTGATTTCGGCAGAAATGCAAGGATGCAGAATATTGCCTTGATACCACGAAACACACTTCGTTCGAATCAAATTAAACACGTCACAAAACAAGAAATTATTTACTTGTCTAGCCGACTTTTCTTTATGTTCTCCACACCATTTTATTTAGGCTCCTTCAGGAAAATTATGTGCTGGTGAATGATATGAAAAACGCCTGCGTTTGCCAGACGCACGCTACATTTCCACAACATCATCTACATTCCCTAAACGCTTACATACCTCGATAAAACACTGGAATTTAATATTTCAAATAAGCTCGATGTAGCTGTCCTTGTATACGCGAAACTATGTTCGGATAGATATGGAAGAAGATTTGTTCTTGCGCATTTCGGCGCGAAAAGTGCTCACGACGAAAAATCAATATCAAACATGATATTAATTCGAAATCGTTAATTATCCTGTCATCGTTCCAGGATGTGCGATTCATGCACAGATAAGTATCTGGGCGTGTGGCGCGATATAAGCTTAATTGCTGTTAAGAGTTGCGGCTAAAAATACCGTCTTTCGCTAGGCGACTGAAGGAAAAGTGCTTGTACAAAATGCAAATGCGGCCGCGTTTCGCTCACCGATTATTGCAGACGAAATTAAATACAGCGACGGCGAAAATTACGCTTATTAAGTTTGCGCTCAACTTAAGATCACTTATACGTGTTACGTTGTTCATCGGCGATGTCGTATTTCGTAACGAAGATGACGTGACATGAATTATCTTTCAACATTACGGCGCCAAATTGATCGAGGCACAGAGAAAACCATTTGGATATTGTTTTCCACGGCATGGTTTACTTCAACTTCCCTTTCTACCAGCGTAATTTATCTTTTAAACTACGTCACCGGATTGAGTTTACACTTTTCCCCCTTTTAACATTTTGATACGAATTAATTTGAATAAGAATTAATTTTGGAATAGAGACACTACTAATCTTCCCTAGTATTACAAATATAAACCATTCTCTTATTTGATTCTAACTAATATTCAACTATTACTTATAAGTAAGTAGCATTGCCATTTAAGTAACATTATATGGCAAATGATACTTATATGATAATTTTACCATTCCTAACTTAACATTAATGAATATATTTAAGCCTCATATAAACTCGGACGCGCCAGCAATTATGGAAAGTTTGAAATCAAAATTAATCGAGATTCAAAGGAATGCCATTAAGATATTGTTTCCTTGGCAAAGCTTTAATTTCAATTTGTTACCGCGTAATTGAAGTTTTTCATAACCGCTCCTCCTATTTTTCAACATCAGTCAATGAAATTGGTGCTTTTGGGACCATTTTCATTGACTTTTTCCAAAAATTAATATAAAAGTTTATATTTTGCAATTTTGCAATAAATGTATTCTACAACCGCATTGGCTGGACTAGACAACGAGTTGACAGAAACAGTAAAGATATGAACTGGGGTAAGACACGGTGATTCCCTTACACCGACACTATTTACCTCATCGTGGGACAAATAATCAGTAGAGTCCGAAAGTGCAGATACTGATACAGAATCGTGGCAAAAGATTTAAAGATCCTATGCTATGCGGAATATGATATCAGATGACATTAGACACTGTGAGATAAAACCAAATGCATGGTCATAGCACCGCACGCAATAAGATGCAAATTGGAAGTCGATGAATCATCCAACAAGTGAGGAAATTCCTGTATTAAAACATAAACATCCCCAGCTTCGCAGGAGTGGATGCGGAAGTAGAGCACAAATCAAAAGGGAATGAGAGTAGCAGAATGCCTAAAAAATACTATACGGAATACTATATGGAGCACTTGAGAACCCAAACTAAAGTAAACATTTATAAGGTAGTAATTAGACTCATCCTGACGTACTCACAATCAGCTGAAACATGTGCAGACATGGCAACTAGACAATCAGAGACTACTCAGAACAACAGAACTTATAATACAATGAGAAACAGAGAGAAAATACTTCTAGATCGGATAAAGAACGAAGTTATTTGAAGAGCATACAACAACAGAAGATATTCTGTAAGAACCGAAAGCTCCGAAACATTCTAAAATCACATTTTCGCTGAGTGAGGGTTACCTGTATTACTATAAATTGTCAGTTTGTACTATTGGATCGAATCCTGGACGTAACAGCATTTATAATTGACGGAGTCGACTGTCGGTTGCTGATAAAACATGTTGAATAATTTGGAAAAGAAAAGAAACACTTTAAAACACTGTTTTACAAGATATTTAGATTTATTTGCGTACGATGCGCATTTCGCCGCGAGGCATAATCAGGTACTAACAATTTACAAAGTGCGTTATATTACGAGTGAGGGGAGAGCGTAGTAGTAAGTCTAGCTGGTTGATTAACAAGCCCAAGAGGATCTTTATGAAAATACCATTCTTAGGCCATATCTCTTACAAAATAAGCCTCAAATTAAAACATCTTAATTTGTGTGCTGCAATGTACAACACAATAACCTCAGAACGTTAATTAATTCCAAGATCAGGTCACCCAATCACAGGTCTTCAATCACATATTTTCGGGAGAGTGGAGCATTTCTTCATTTTTTCATTAATACTAGATTATTAAGGAACTCTTCTAGTTTATTCATGTATAGGAAAAATCCCAGGAGCCTCTTCCAAGTCTCGTTTCCATTGACTTTTCTAGAGTGCTACATGTCATTTGGGGTAATGTTTTGTGACTTTAATAATGAAGTTTGGCTTGTTTGATGACGGATTTTAGTTAATGAATTTGATGGGTCGGGACTACTTTGCGACGGACTCGCAGATAATGACTGATTCGGTGATGGAGTTTGGTGAACAACTGATGATTGTGGGGAATTGGTCGCCTATTTATACCGCAGGAGGGCATCACAGATGGAGGCGATGACGCGACCTTTCCTTTGTTCGTCACCGCGGAAATGCGAGAGTTACGTTCTTGCGGTGACGATTTCGACGCCTTTGCATTCGGGATGTTTATGTCTGGATGATTAGGATTTCGGAGGCTGTTGATATTTGTTCGTTCTTCGACCGGGAACCGGGCTTAGAGACTGTCACAACTCTATTCACAAATTGAAACAAATAGATACATTAACAAAAGTAAAGTCAAAATCGAATGTTTAGTTTCTGAACTAAACTCCGCCGAAATTCCGCACGCATTCACCAGTTGCTTCCTCAAGTCAAACGCGACTATAGACATTTTACTCCTAAAATAAATTCACTAAAAATTTATTCAGATTAAAAAAAGGAATTTATGTTGCGCACGTCAAAATTCTGTTTTCTCAATATATGAACAGTGGGGGACGACACCGAGTTGGCATAATCTTCGGAACAAATACCAACAAAATTTTAATATTGCGGCTTTATTACCAAGAGAAAAACATTTTCTAATTGATACAATAGATTTTAACCTGTTTTCAGAGACAGGAAATTATGCTCCCGAATGTATTTGTATTTGATTCCGTTATTTTGTGTCCATCTAGAATTCCCCTTTCAAAAAGTACAATTCACTTCAAATTAAGAAGGAAATGCCTGTTACCATAAAATATCAACTGGTAATATTGAAACGTTTCGACGAAAAAGCATTTACCACAAAGTTTGAATGTGTTCCCCTCCCTAACAGCTGTGTTTTTTTGGGCATTTAATGCATGATATTAATCAAGCGCTGCCAATTCATTCCTGAGTGTTGCCCAACTTTCGCGCATGGGAATGGTTGATTAAAAAGTTCCAGAAGCAGCGACTATCTGTCAACACATTCACGGCAATTTGCACTCAATTGCAATGTTTGAAAATGTCATGCATGTTTCATAGAGCATTTTTAATAGATTTGAGAAACATACCACTCGCATGTCGGTGTCTATTAAAACAAATATAACACAATTTATCTCTGCATGTGAGGATTTCATGAGGACCAGTGAAAATACGCTGAAATAATCGTACAATGCATTATTGATATCAAGTAAAGTGCGTGTGATGGGTGACGGTTGAAACAAATTGTACTTGTCATGCATTCACGTAATTTTTGCAGATGTAAACCGCCCAGGTCTATCCGACATCAGGGCATTCAACAATCGCAGGCAAACGAGAAATTTGAATATGGTAAAAAGTCTCATATCGTATGCTAACGATACTCGCGTTTCTTTTCTCACTCAGAGCAAATAAGAGCAGACTATATACACATATTTCGGATAATAACACCCACCGTATAAGAAAATACGTCAGTTTCAGTGATAAATAAGTACGTGCACAGTAATTTTCTGATGTCATATACACTTCCAGATTTATCCGCACTTCGAGTTGCCTTATATATTTATGCGTAACGTGGTGCACACATTTTTGGTAATTTTTGAAATAAAACTTGTATACGCGTGGTTGAATCACGGAGTAAACTGGTGAATACGAGCCTAATTTAGGAGGCGTATTGCCTGGAAATTAACAAGCCTAATTAATTGATATATTTTAATGTCTATCGTCCACTTCAGTCTTTCCGACATGTTTATCTTTTTATATTTAGATTTCAATGTTTTTTTCTTGTTCGTGCACACGTCTTTTTTTATCTCACTCTCGAGTTCTACATTAGCAATTCCAACAGGGAAATACCTATAATGCATTATGTAAATTTCCAGAATAGGAAAAAAACTTCAATAATCCAATAACTTTCCCTGCTCCTTCCCTGCAAATTAAGGGAGATTAAAAAATCTCGAAATTAATACAGAATTAATAAAAACGTTAATTTTGATTTTTGAAACATTTGATCGTGCAAAGTTTAAAATTTATTGGAAATAAAATTATGTTTATTAACTTACTCTTATCGAATCTAATCAGGTGTTTGGTTATTGTATTCATATATTTTGACGGCTATCGACCTAATTGGTCTTTCTGGCATGCTAGACTGAAACCTGTCGTAAGCGAAACATTTAGTATACGAAATCCTGCCGGCAATGGCCAATTTTTCCAGGACCCATGATTTTTTTGAGACATTCGCCTCACCGCATCACCTTTTATATGTACTAGCGGTCTTTGTTTTTTTTTAATTGACTTTTATTACGTGAAATCTATGTAACGCGGAAAAGTAATGAAATATTTGTGTTTAACGGATTATTTTATATGGCTAAATCATACTCGTCTCCGTATATAGCAAAGGGATTTGTTAATAAATTGAGGGATTTTGTTAATTATTTTTGGTCTACATCGCAATGCGCACTGCTAAAATACAATTCTCTTGACATATGCGGAAATCTGTCAACAAAGATATGGTGCTGTGACTTTCTGTATGTTAGGGCAATACAAGTATACAGAAGACAATCAAATTGCAAAATGCGATAATGTTGAAGCGATAATTATAACTTTCCAAAGGTTGGTAGGAGTGTTGAGGGAATGTTGAAAGGTATAACTATCTACAGGTTGTGAGCATTATTTTTAATTGTGCTACGGATTGCAATGTGTCTGTCATTAACGGTACTTGACATTTAGAATACAGAAGGGTATTTGGTGGGTTGTGTTGTGGGTTATTGGGATGTCTCATTTTACCAGGAGAGTGTTTCAATTGTCCAACATTTGAATGAATTTTTTGTAGTACATCTTTAGAAATAAATTGTGTTAACGGGATTTTACGCCGTTTTGAGTCGTTTGCCAAAAAAAAAAATTAAGTTTGGTATATATTGCGTTAGCCCTTCCGCGTCGTGGAGCTCGGTACTCGTTAGATCACCGCAGTTAAGCAACGTCGGACGTAGCTAAGAGTTGGATGGGTGACCACTTGGTCTCCCCACTCAACAAGTGGCTGCGGCGCCATTCGCGAACTCCTGACTTCACGGTAAAAACGTGAACGAAGGTTGGGCGATCCGCGTGCGACGGTCCCCGGAAAAAACTCATATGCACCATGTGTTCAGAGCGGTGAACAGGCAATACTCCATAGGGGGTGCAACGCCAATAATAATAATAATAATAATAATAATAATATATATTGCGTTAACAGCATTTTGGTGAAATCAGTTGAGATACAATAGATTGAGATTATTTTATGTTCTGTAATTGTGAACTTTATGTTGATAATATAATCTAGCAAAAAATATAAATACCAATATACTTCGTCGAAAATTTGAAATCACATGATGTAATGCCACTGTAGAACAGTGTTCATTTACACTTAATTTTTATAAACCGAGAGGGGAGACCCCTGTCAGGACTGACAGACAATGCCCCTTATTTGGACCGGTCGTGAGTCAATATTGATACTCTTTCCGACATTTCAGGCCACACGTTACAATTCCTTTCTTATTCCGCTGCTCCGGACCTCGCTTGACTGCCTTTACTAATTGCAAGAAATAAATTAAGATATTAGTCCTAAGAATCAAATTATATCAGCGGAGGTTCGAGGTCCTGTGCCGCAACGGATAACGCGTCTGACTACGGATCAGAAGATTCCACGTTCGAATACTGGCAGGGTTGCCTGTTTTTCTTTTGTTAATTCTTGCAGCTTTTGCATTTACAGGTTACAGAGGGCCGGTGAGGGATCAAGCCTCCGTGAACTGGGACCAAATTTACAAATTGGCTTTTGGATTTATCTCAATCTATTGGCACGAACATTACATGCAGTCAACATATTGGAGTGTATAATTTTTAGGAATTCCTGGGCGGAATGTCATTACAGTGCATATTGTACAATAAGCTGCCATCTGCAAAGCATAGACAGTAAAGCACAAGTAAGGAGGATATGGGAAAGCAAAGCTAGAGGAAAGAGGAAAAGAGGAAGACCCATTAAAGAAGTCAAATTCTGGTCCGAAGACACAAGAGTATTGGAGAAGAAAGAAGAGTAGCCGGAAACAGGGCTGATTGTGAGTGGCAGGCATTGACTGGAGGCTGAAACGCAAGCCAATCCTATAACCCAAAAATTGGGTTAGAGATTAATACAGAATAGGGTTGAACAAACTGCTGTACGCCAAGCATTTTTTTGTGTGGCCCGCAAAGATATTTTTGGGAGACTTATAATTCTCTTCCCTCTATGTTTAACATTTTATTATTTTATTGCCTCGTTATTTGAGCTACCAGCGCTGTTAGGGAAATTTTGCCCTTAACATTTGAAGTTGGCAGCACCGCACCGCTTGTTATACCGCATACGTACAGGAGCAACTACCTTCTCACGCTTAACATGCACATCGTGCGCTCAAATATATCGGAATAAAGTAAGTTTCTAACCAGCATCAGCTGGAGTAAGTTCGATTTTCCTACACCATCATTCCTGTGCACCTACGATTACTCTGCTGGGGAACTCAGTAAAGCTCTTTAAGTAAGGCACCGTGAATTTACAACTAGCGGGGTAATAATCCCGCTATGCTAGCGCGCATACACCCGTTGATAAAAAAGATTGCTCAACTCTGGGTTAGAACATTTGACCAAACATTTATTCAAATCATTTTCTTAAAATCATCACACCGAAAAGCAGGTTATTTTGTGATTATCTGCAAATTACTTGCGTATTTGTTTGTTTCTTAAAGAATTCAATTCGAAAAAAGTTCATTTCCGAGAAGCACCAGAAAATCTAAAGCGATTGACAATGGTAGCAGTTCTTGAGCGTTGGCATTGCACGTAACTATTTAATAACACCCAAGATTGGATTGCGAAGGCGCTTCCCAGCAAACGGTTAGATTACGTTCATTGCTAGATTTTCGACTGCGTCGCGAAGAGCGAAACGCCAGCGCTTATTGTCTTATGTTGCGTCCATTCTTACAACATTATCGCAATCGCACGCGGACTGCTTTTACGATGCACTTTAATAGCGTCGGTGTATTGGCGTATCACGGTATATGGGTGGGTTTTAATGTGTAATACCATCGCGGATAACTATGCAATATCTCCTCTTGCCCATTTAGAAGGTATTTACTGTCGGTAAATTTATTTGCTCGAAAATTTCTTGCCCCCGGCCACCCTGGCCATCGAGACGTTTGTAAGCGCTACAGTGAGCTTTGATTATGCGATTCACAACCTTGTATTTCCTTCTCAATTTATGCAAATTATGCAGCGTCGCTTATTTCCTTGCCCTTTTTGCAAGTAACGAGATCATGGCGATTGCTGTTGATGCAAATTACGTTCAACGCAGCTCGTACGTCATGCATGTTTGATCTGCATGGAATTAGAGGAAGACGATCGACGTGGGACGGCGATCGTCTTCTACGAGGGGGCGGATATTCTCATATTTTTTACTCAAATCTTATCGGTTTTGCGCTATCTTAGTCCTATGAGGATACTGATGTAATAAAACCAGCCAAATTGGGTGCAAAAGCTACATCTTACAAACATCCCCCAAAAACAAGAGGGGATACGAAGTGCCCTTAAAAGCATCTTTTAAGCCACACAAAGAAAGATTATTCTCTTTCATCTTTCGATAGGAGGTAGGTATTTCTTACTTCTCGGCATATATGGGTTGTAACTCACCAAATGTTGATTGTGGCGGGAACTGTCGACAATCACGCGAGCGTATAGATCATTTCCGACTTCAGACTCTTGCAAAATTGAATATTGCCAAAACGAGCGGTTTTTGGACGCAATGTTGATGCGTGCATAAAATGTGAAAATGTCGTGAAGCGCCGCTCTGTGGTTGCGGGGGTGCCAGCTAGCATTTTCCGCATCAAGATCAAACCACGCATTTTCCAGCCACTCTCATGTGTGGCCCGCCGAATATTCAACAATCACTCAGGCGCGAATAATGATGGAAGCAGCCGATAGCAGCATTCACATACACCTACCCAAACCAACCGGATATTGCCCTACAGGCGAATTTATTGCCGTAGATCATGAAACTGCTTTGCGTGTTTGTGTTTTTCGAGATTTTCACATATACGATGCCACCACAACCCTGAACGATTTCTGAATAACCAGCCCACGCACACGCGGATCCGTGTATTAACGATGTTTGGGTCATACTAATAATTTGGCATATGCACATGCCATTGTCAACAACGCCTACAATTCAATTATTGCATAGTTTATCATGACAATCCTGCATGCGGTGGCGGTGGGGCCAAAACGTGCGCCGCCCACGCTGACACGTTTTAGCACCGATTGTACTGCCGTCCGTAATTGATGGCACACTGAGCGACTATACCTATGGTTTTGGAAGACGCGAATTAACACATGAACACACGACGACTCATGGATGCTTGTGCAACAATGTAACCAACGCTGGGAAAACTCGTCGTATTACATCTGGTTGGTTTAAAGCTTACTCACACTTCCTTTGGTAATATCCCAGAAAATACGATCTTCTTTATATTTCACAACCAGATTATACGTGAGTTCTACGAATATACGACGGGTCAGTAGTTTCTTACCACTAAAAATTGTAAGATTGCCGACACATTTTCCCCGGAGATACATTTCCACTCAATATTTTGCAGACTTTACTTGCTTAAACATTTAACTTAATTCATATTCATGGTTGTTACGACAAGGGTATTGCAACAAAGATATGCTCACGTATATACAGGGTTAAAACTGACCGTACAAAACGAATCAACTCTCTTCAAGAATATGAGGTACAGATCATATAAAAACTAATACGAATAAGGAAGCAAGAGTGAAATGAAGAAATTCCCTTAGATTAGATAAAGAAGAACCCATTTCGACCTTTAAGAGAAAAAGATTTCCTAAAAGTAAATGGAAAGGGAAAATAAATAGATTTGATCCAAATCTTTAATAAGCCTATTATCTAATATTAGTAACAATCATTATATTAGAAACCTTTATTTGGCATCCGTCACTTTCCAACATTTTATAATGAAACACTAAACAAGAAAATATCAATAAACATAAACAATAATCACAATTTGGATTACTGACATAACACTTCTCACTCTGTCGCATTCCTCAGCCATAACCTTCTTTTCTTTCTCATTCTCATTCGGCCAACCGTGTACACTCTTCCTTGCACTCCTTACCTCTCGTGCCCATTCCGCTTCCAGCCCCATACCTTCATTCGTCATATGCTCCCATGTTCCACAAACTATACACCTGACACTATACACCCTTCCATACTTTTCACCCCCGGTCCTTTTCTCCCATACTTATTTGCTTGTTTGCAATATACATTGGTCGCCTGCCAATCGTTTGAGAACTTTATCCTGGATTAGTCTCAGTTATTCTTCTATCTCTCCTTATCTTCTGCAAACATTCGCCTCGAACGACAAGTCAAGATCCTTACATGATTTCTTCCTCACTTTCATCCATTCAAACTCACAATTCTATGTACATAATATTCATTATGAATGTGTTTCTCACTGAAGGAACGTTTTAAAACGCACTAATTCTCCTGCGGTCCATAATAGTTTGCACTTTATGGCGACTATGCCTGAGGTCATTGAATACACTTAAAATTGCAAGATTAGCGACACTTTTCTTCTTTGCCGACAAAGGTGTATCGCTGCGCTTTAGAGAGATGGCGTTTAATTTTACGTTTGCTACCCTGCACCCTTTGGCCAAACTCGGGCGGCGAGGACGCCATTTTGGCTTAAGCTTCAGGTGCGTAGGGGTATATGAACCCTCTGCGCGCGCCACTCTCCCTCATTTACTTTCAACTCGTCCTACGCTACGTAAGTCCACTTTTACCACTCTGTTTTGTACGTGTGCATAGTCGATACCGACAGATTGTGCAAGGAGCAAATAAACGCCATTTTGGTAATTGTAAATGTGTCATCAACATCAGTTGAGTGAGCGAACAAGTAAGGCCCTGTTAGATCAGACCTAGCATTATACGCGAGAATTAAATCCTGATAATAAAAATCGCGACTACCGAATACTACCGTATTGCAAAGGGTATTGCAACGAAGATGTGATCAAGAATATCTTAAGAAATTAGCACTTACTTATCCAAAACTTGATTAACTAAAACAACAAGAAGAAAGAAATTCCTTCAGATTACATAATTAAAAATCCCTCTTATCCTACAGGAGAAAAAAGATCTCCTAAAGGTACATGGAAAGGAATGAGTAGGTATGATCATAGTCTGTAACACGATCATTTTCTGATATTATTAATATTTACTATGAATATGTGTATCACTAGAGGAGGTTTTTAAAACGTCGATACGTGTTAGCACTGATTGTACTTTCGTCCATAATTGATGGCAGCCTATCACGATCATGTATATTGCCATTGAAGATACGAATTGACACAAACACACCGATCATTCACGTGTTATCGCGTTGCGCAATAATATATCGAACGGTGGGAAAATTCTTCGTATTACATATGGTTGCTATGGTTGCTATGGTTGCTACCCCCACTTCCTTCGGTAATATTCCATATTATACGATCTTCTTGATATATCACAATCAGTGCTGTGAACAAGTAAGCTTTATTCTAGTTGGCTGCGGTTAGTTACTAAGCAAGATATAAACAGTAGGTTTCCTATGTTATAGTATGTATTGCTAAGGCCAGTATTCCAATAAAGGCCAACGACGACGGGTAGACGTCGGTCTGTTATAATTTAACATCTATTATTCTACGATCTGTTCGTA
Organism: Weissflogia rhopalogaster; assembly: GCA_019419845.2. Taxonomy (NCBI): domain Eukaryota; kingdom Metazoa; phylum Arthropoda; class Insecta; order Coleoptera; family Staphylinidae; genus Weissflogia; species Weissflogia rhopalogaster. The sequence continues at coordinate 32,520 of WSZQ02141475.1, forward strand.
ACATATGACGACCGTGACATGACAGTTGTTTGATGGAATTACTCATTGCGGCTACGGATTGGTATTGGTTGTCGGATCTTCGGATTGGCATCGGTTAGGTTGTCAGATCTATCTTTTCTATTGAAAAAAATCACAACAGTTAAATAGCAAAATTATGCATTTTCTGCAAGCTTTTCGATTTACACGGTTTTGACTTGAAACTTTTTAATTTTCGCTTTACACGTTTTTCTCAGGAACGTATCTAACGTGTAAATCGGGGGATAGGTGTATAGTCTTTGAAGATAAGAATTGACACGAACACGACTACTATCCACGTTTAGTTCTGTGGTGTAATAATACATCGAACGATGGGAAAATTCAGTATATTACATCAAGTTGGTGCGGAGCCAACCCCCCACTTCCTTCGGTTATATCACAGAATATATAATCTTCTTTATATTTCACAATCATATTATAACAGTGAATTCTACGATCATTCAACGGGGACTGATACCACTCCAGTTTTTTTAGGTTTTATTTGCTTAAAGATTTAACTTAATACGTATTCATGGTTGATACGACAAGCGAATTGCAGCAAAGATATGTTGACGGATATTTTAAGGAGATAGAAATAACCGTTCTTAACCGTATAAAATGGATTATCTTAAACATATCAGGCATATTCTAAAATATGAAGTTAAGGACATAAACAACTAGTATCAAGTGAGTGAAATAAATATGCAGCAGACCCTTTAGGAGGAAAAGATTTCCTAAGCGTACATGGAAAGGGAAGATGAATCAATCATTCACGTGTAATCGTGTTGCGCAATAATATATCGAACGGTGGGAAAGCTCCTCGTATTACACACTGGTTGGTATAAGCTTACTTCCACTTAATTCGGTGTAATTACAGAATATACCATCTTTCTTATATCTTAGATTAAAAGATCAAATTACAAAGTTGATCCTGGGACTTAAGTAAAACATACCTAAAAAATTGGGAGATTAGCGCCGTATAGAGAGGGATACGTTTTCCTTGAAAACTTTAGAACATTTTACTGATTTTACTGTATTTTTCTATATATTCTATATATTCCTTGTAGATAATTAATTTAAGCATTTCGGTACATCATCATCTTAAGTTTTAGCCTTGCCATGATAGAATATCACATTGAGGACATCGCAAACCAATGTGAATAGAGAAGAAAGAGTGGAGGAGATCGGATTAAATTTTATCGGATCAAGTAAAAAATCCGTCTTAAGACGAATATATAACACCTCAAACCTCTAACATATTATCATGCTTACCATATTCTTACATTTTTAATATTACACATTAATTTACTCTTAATTATTTCTTTGAAAATATGCATATAAAATTATTGTGTACTCACCACATGAAGCATAATCGATTTTTTGAAAATGTCCTCCTTTTCGTAAGGCCTAAACGTCTTTATGAGAGTAAAATGAATGCATATAGATGACCTTGTTTACTAATATGATATCATATGCTTATCATATTCTCATATTTTTCCTATTTCACGTTAATTTACTTCATCTTAAATATTGCTTTAAAAATAATCATATAAAATGAGGGGTTAGTCACCACGAAGGAGCTAAATCGATTTTAAGAAAATGGTCTCCTTTTCTAAGATTTAAACGTCTCTATAAGAGTAAAAGAATGAATATGATGACCTTGATCTCTAATATGTCTAATATGTCTCTAATAAATCATGTTTATCATATTCTCATATTTATACGATTACACGTTAATTTACTTTCATCTTAAATATTGCTTTAAAATGAATCATATAAAAGGATGAAGTACACCCCGCAAAGGAGCTAAATTGATTTTAAGAAAATGATCTTCTTTTCCTAGGATCTAAACGTCTTTATGAGAGTAAAATGAATGAATATGGTGCCCTTGATCTCTAACATGATATCATCTATATTATATTCTCACATTCGTACTACTACACATTAATTTACTTTTCTCTTAAATATTGCTTTAAAATTAATCGTAGAAAATGATGGGGTACTCACCGCAAAGGAACTAAATCGATTTTAAGAAACGTTTCCCTTTCGAAAGACTTAAACGTCTTTATAATAGTAAAAAGTATGTATATGTCCTTGATCTCTAGCATGTTATCATGTATATCATATTTTCACATTTTACCATTACACATTTATTTACTTTTCTTTTTAAATATTGCTTTAAAAATATTCATATAAAATGATGTAGTACTGACCATAAAGGTGCAAAATCGATTTTAAGAAAATGTTCATCTTTTCTTAAAAACCAAATGACTTTATGAGGAGTAAAATCGACTTTAAGAAAATGTTCTCCCTTTCTTGTGATTTAAACATGATAGCATGTTTATCATATTCTATATATTGCTTTAAAAATAATCATATAAAATGGTTGGGTACTTACCACAAAGCAGCAAAATCGATTCTACGAAAATGTTCTCCTTTACATAAATAATTCGCATATTCTACGAGATTGCTCTCTACAAAACGACCCAAGGGATCCTAACCTCCCTGGGGCCTATAAAAACCAGTGCAATTCAAATAAAATTGAGCCACGTCTTTTGAATATCTACAAACATATATCCAAACCGAACTTGTAAGCATTTCCTTAAATCTCCGGTCCTTTGGAATGTCAAGTTCAAGTCATTGTACAAGAAAATAGTATCTGGCAATGACAGTGTTCATGTGGCTTTAAAACACACTTTCGTCTATGGGTAACCAAATAAATGAAGTCATACACAATGCGCCGGAGCGGTCCTCAAATAAATGGGAAATGTCCCTCCAGGCCTAAACGAATCCTGCTCACCAGCGAAGAACTGAGGACCACTAGCTCCGGGTGTTTCTCAAAACCGAGTTCGAGATATTTATTTGCCGTGCGTAACATAATTTACAGGGTCGTTATCGTAAAACGAGAAAACGTCAAGGAGATTGTGTAACGCTCTCCTTGAAATAACCAGATATTGTCCAAATTGTACATTAGGCTGATAAATTGTAGACAAAACAAACGTTTTTGCCTAAATGAATTATGCGCAGTTTTGGCTTTTGTACAATGTGCTTTTTTTGAAGCTATATCTTATAATGGTGGCAATTACTTTGATTGTGATTTTATAAAATACCCTATATTTTTTTTTTCTCAAGTACACTGCGAAAACGGCATGCTTGAGGGGCAATGGAAGGTGCATGTTTACAGGTGCAATTGACGTCTTCCAGACACTTGTTTGCTTTCCATGGCTTGACGAAATCCCTACTGTGTTTTTGATTAAGAAAGATGTTCCAGTAAAAACGGTGTTTTCTTGATTGATGAAAAGTTTACACCAACAAGTCGGTTTTCCAAATCTGTCTCTTACTGCATTAAAGTAAAATATTGCCTTTTACGCATACTTCTGTTTATCCTGCAATGGTGAATCATGGGCTATGCCAATTCCAATTATAATTAACCCTTTTACGTACCGTTACGCGCAGAACTTTGAGCCAACCGTGAATATTACAGATATCGGTGATTATACCACGGTCGGCGTTTGATTTTTGTCTCGACGATATTATCGTCATCAGTTTCAGGTATCCAATAGAATTTATGTTAAAATTCCATTTTTGACCACCTTAACATCTATGGTTCGTAACAGAAGTCTTCTTCACCCTGGGCAAGGCTAGCAGCCTGCCCAAAGTGAATTAATATGCTCATAGTTACCCAGAAAAATTCTGGACGAATGACAGGCCACTTGCCTATGCTCTGGCCTTCACTCGTGGCATTATTTTATTGCCTATGACAGTTAAACATGTAGTTTTCATCACGTCCATGGTCATGCTATCATGAGCTTGAAGCTGTATCTCTCATTTTTTCTCTCTGAATATAGGATGTTTACCACACCATTTAATTATTTAAATCATATTGTTTATATTCGTCAAGAGATAACAATAGGCGACCGGCAGAACATGGTCAAGTTTCTTTTTTTTTTTTCTTTTTATAATGTTTTTTTTTTTCACTTTGATAACATTATTTGAATGGATTGCAGGACATGAATTTTATTTTGTTTAGTACATCGCGTGGTGCTATTTGTCATTGGGACATATTTCAGAGACCTCCGGAACATATTTTTTACTTCATGTTTCATATTATAGAAAAAAAAACAATGCAAAAGTCCTTATTACTTGCGATATGCAGAATATTGCAGGATGAGCGTCACCTTATTTCATAAAGTACATTTCATAGTATAATGATGCCAAGGCACCACTTTCTAAGTCTACTGGAACATATTTCCCCCTATTTTTCTTTGTCTTATTTTATTTACTTCAGGTATCTTCCTGGTTGTTTGTGCAAAACACAACAACAACACTTTCGGAATCTTCTAGAATATTTGGTAATTTCATATTAAGTACATCTCATAGTGTAATATATAAACCTTGGTGTCCAGCCATGTGGCGCAGATGTTGATCATTTTGAACAAAATGCATTCTTCTTATAATCAACAATATACGCCTCTAATATGACTAATTTTTGTTTTTTTGATTTTACCGAGCATCGACTGGTATGTATGCTCTGTTCAATTCCTTTTCAATGTAATTAGTCATATTACAGGCTAACACTATTGATAAGAAGAAGAATTCACTTTAATATGCATCCCCACCGAGACTCGAACCCGGGACCTCGTGGGCAGTAGTCATCAACAATACCACTGTGCCACTTGGCTGGACAATATGACTAATTACATTGAAAATAAATTGAATAGAGCTAATGACAATATTACTCGATGTCCTGTAAATGATAGTAAACGTAGGTATCACATCCTATAACCTTCAGCACATATTTCAGAATAAACCAGATTGTTGTTTAAAATCTAAAGCAAATTGCGGTCAGTTAAGTCTTTCTTTGCATGTGCCTCCCTTTACTTACTTCGCCGCAATTGCTATCCTAATCAAGGTTTAATAATCGTAAAAATGAGAGATACAACCCGGTTTTCAGTGCCCCAAGATCAAGTTATTTTTGCTCGGTGGACTGATGTGAGCGCCCTCTTCCGCGATATTGCGAACCTGTTTCAACATTATCTATGTTTCAACGGGCTATTTCTAACCACATAGAAAGCTTATACATTAATCTATTGTAGTACGATGGATTGGGGTATCAGTCCATCATTTTTTATTACAATATACGTCAGAGGAGATTTGCGTGACCAAATTTCAGTAATATATAAATGAAACTGATATAATTAATTACATCTATGCTTCATAATTACTATAAACATATCCCTGTATATCTTAATTTGAGACGATCGATAACATTGGCTTATACATTGGTGTATATTATCATAGATATTAAATGATTGTCGAACCAGGCCTACCGCCGAACTTCTAATATATTCATATAACTTTATGTTTTCTATTCTCGGGCGCATACCTTTTCGCCTAATTGCTGAAAACGGATAGATCACTTACTGTGGACGGTGATTCAACCATATTTTTTTCTGGACGCTATAACCATAAGAATTCCATTTGGTTAGGTTGCTGGACTAAGCCAAGGTGAAGAAGCCTTCTATAACAGGAACCACACGTAACATCTCCTGTCGACTAAGGATGTCAAAAAATAATCGGAAATCGATTATTATCGATTGCGAAGGGCGATAATAATCAGCTTAAACGATGATTCAATTTTCGATTATTTTCTATGATTTGGAACAATGCTGCTATCTGTTAGTGATGATCAAATGTTTGTAGAATCTGTAATAACGCGCTTATAATGGAAATGATAATGACGATGACTGCAGATGCTGGTTTCGCGATGTTGCGGCAGACTGGTGATATTTTTAGAAATGCTCAATAAGGCAAAGGTGGTCAATTGCAATATTCCTGAAATATCCAAAGAACTTATTATAATACTCGAACCCCATGAGGCAAAGTTAGTTCATACGAAGACGTCGCCAGTCCATTTCAGTCTAATGTGCAACACCCTAGCCGAGATGTCCAGACACTTTTGGTGAGTCTTTAAATAAATACTTATACTTTGCACTTAGAAATATTTTCTATTTCTCTTCCTTGCCTTTCTGCCCGGTTGTCATTCAAGCTAAGCCAAGCGAGTTAACCCCTATTCAAAAGCCAGATACTTCACTGATATATCGAATAGCCATCCATCTATGGGAAGAGACGAAAACACTAGAAAAATAATCCAGGTACAAGGAACACAAAAAGTCTACAAAAACCTCATTAAAATTAAAATGTGTTCGAACTGTCAGGAAACGAGTTGAAAACATTCACTGGGCTCATAACATGACATTATGTTCTAAGTTACCATGTGAGGAAGACGGGAAAGGAGGTCTGTGAACCATGCAGGCTATGTAACGAGGACCCAAAGACACCTGAGCACATAATCTAAGCATGCAAGTCAACGAGAGGTTTGAGAAACAACCTCTTTGACCAGGATTTCTTACTGACCGAGGAAGTGGGCGGATTACCTACCGCCCAAGGACGTTGCAACGTTTATAAATAACCTAGAACTCCTTTCTTGATTGGCAGATGGGACAGAACAACAGAAATCTTGTCGCAAATCACAAGGTGCTTTTGCTCCCTCACTGCCCCCATAACTTATAACCTATAGATGTAAGTTCGCAAAGCAAACTTAAAAAGTGATAATTGAATGTTCGTTCCCCTCAAAATTTGAAAAGTCTCCTACCTTTTTGAACGACTTTTGAACGTCATTATAAATATTTGTCGTATTTTTTTTAATCTGAAGAAATTCTAGAAAAGTAAAGTATTTTTGGTCCTGAGACCTGGCCATCGACCATACTGTCCTTCAGCGGGATTTAGATTTTATTATGTATTTGTATTACATGTTATTATTGTGATTTTTGTATCATGTGAATTTGAGTGTTGTGGGTTGCGCACATTTGCGATTGATTGTTGATGGGTTTGATTTTTGAAGAGTGGTTGATTTCTTGTTGTGTGGTTTTTATAGGTGTGCATTAATGTGATTTATGTGAGTTGTAATTGTGAATAATGGATGCCCACCCCGGGGACTCGAACCCCATCCGGCTGCGTGGTAAGCAGAAGCACTACCGACTGTGTTGCCCAGGTGGGCTTCTAGAAAAGTTTAGGCCAGAATTAAAGAAATTTGCACCTTAATTTTCAGCTGGAAACGGTGTAAACAGCAATGTGTGAAATCCAAGCAGTTTAATTCATTTTACACCTTACTCCGTTGGGTCGTTACATTTTTATTGCGTCCAATTTTGCACTTTAACTGCAACTTTTTAAGAGTATCTTGGATTTGTTTTGAAATCGTGCGAAACTCTCATAATAAATTGTTGAATTACACGTGCACAGAATAAAACATCTTCAAAGGTTTTCATACGAAATCTATTCAAATTTATTTTTATTGCCTCAGTATACGATTTAAGCCAATGCGAGAGTAAACATTGCGCTATGCATTTTTTCGGCACGAGAGAGTCAATTTAATTGAAGTTTGCCTGTTTTTTCAGGTTAGAATAATATTCAGTTCGTTTTCTAAAGTGCATTTCAATTAGCACGTTGGGTAAATTCAATTTTAAAGTTATTCAGGAAAATGTAAAATTCTGACATTGGCTATACCGAACTTTTCCAGAAGTATGAGTGCCTTCCTGTGTCCTGTTAATGCATCACGTTGTAAATCCACTATGCAGAATAAATAATATTATCAAAATATTGTATTTCAATTGTTATTATGTTTTCTCTGGTACTTATAATACATTCTATATTTTATTTATAAAAAAACAGCACTTTTCAGGTATGAGGCCCAATTTTCTTCAAACTTTCATTACATTACCAAAATACTTTAAATTATTAGTAACATATTGAATAACAAACAAAGGTTCGCACGTATTTTATAGTTGATACATCAGTTGTGCATAGGGGAGGACCGTATGGAGCATTCTTAAACTAATTTTAATTAATAATAAGTGATTAGAATAAATAATAATTTATGTTTTAGTTTATATCGACCATTTCTTTCCTCCCGACATGTTTACATATTTTATATCTTGTGCTTACAATGTTTTTGTTATTGATGTTGTTGTTGATGTTGTTGTGAAGATAGTATGGTGTTGAAGTTGAACAGGGTGTATGACTGTGCAGAAGTATGTTGTAGTTTGAAGAGTGTATTGAGAGTTGCATCTTAAGAAGCGTATGTTGAGTGTTTAATTGTTGAATGTTAATTTTTGATTAGGTAGAAGTGTGTGTTGTGCCTATAAAAGCCTATAAAACTTGCAGTAATGCAGTCGGTATTTCTTAAATTGGTACAAATCGTCGTGCTTTCATTGGTCCCTTCAGTTTTAGGAACAAGAAAAAGTGACATTGGGTAAAATCCAGGAATTATACGTAAACATTCGTTTCATATCCTAAACGTTCGAGAATATAATATGAGCCGACTAGGCATGTAAAATTTGTAGAAAAACCCGAGTTTACGAGATTCCCAATTTATTTACGTTTACGTTTGTAACGTATTTAACTGTCACAACTTGCACAACGTCAGCTATGTTATTCTTCCTGACTGTTACTGGATGTACCCATTACAACATTTGCTGCCTTTTGACTCTAGGAATCTCTACGATTGACATGGTGGCTGTCAGGCTGCTGGAGTCTGGGTTCTTTGCTGTTGGTTGAAACCTAGATGGCTGGGCACTAACTCATTAACGACTCGGAGTTGTAGAGATCACAAGATTGATTTATTACATTATTAACTTATTACAGAAAGAGCGCGACGCGTACAGTAAGCCCTTGGAGAGAGTTCTCGAGACCCTT
>WSZQ02141585.1:0-41240 GCA_019419845.2 Weissflogia rhopalogaster
GAATCAGGAATGGGCGAGAGGTATGCGAGAGGGAGGGAATGTGATCGTGGGGTGGTTAGGAGAAAAGGGAGAGGGGGTCGCCAGTGTGTCCGCGATAGTAAAGGGGAAGAGAAGAAGAGAGGTGCGACTGGGGATGCTTACGAGGCGGGAGAGTGTACAGGAATGAAGAATGAAGGTGTATTTATTGTGCCATATTTATTATTTTGTTAAGTTTGTCAAATAGTTGTAGAAAGATCGAAGAAGGAAAGTAGATAAGCTAAAATGATATGCCAATAAAGGTTGATTTATATTTATACACTTTCCAGTGAAAAACTATAAGCCAAGATATATGCGTTTGACCCTGCTCAATTTTCGGTGGTTGTTATACTGGTTGTTATGCTGTTAGTATTGGAAATTGATATCCCAGTGTTAGGGTTGAGGGCTAAGGCAGCGTGTATTAGCGCGATTAAACTTGAGATCGCTGCGATGTTGGTTGGCGGGTGGTTGGAGGCGCCGTGTGCGACCGGCCGAGGTGATTTATTTTTTTTAGTGAATTATGTGTTCCGGGGATTACACTTGGAAGTTACGGCTGAGTAGTTTCGGCAGACTTCGGTAGTGGAGTTCAATTCGGAACTAATTCATTTCAACTTTAATCCGAACATTAAATCGCCCTCGAATTGAACGAGTTGGGCATTACTTGGCTTGGTTTCGGTTTAATAAAAAAACAAATTATTATCGATGTTGATAAGATTCGATCAATTTGAAATTATTGAGTATATTCAATATGAACAATATTTTTTGCAAAAAACTGCAATGATGAATGAACCTTTATTTGTTTCCCAACAATAAATTCGTCTTTAAATTATCTACAAAGATGTACAATTATCAATTAGTGAATTACTTCGGATATAGAATGTATCTGTATTTTTGGGAATGACAAAAGAAACTCATAATATTTGACCAATAATAAAATCGAATCGAATTAATCCAATATGGTTCACTTAGCTGTTCGATCTAACATTTCATTGAGCGTTAGGAGCTTATTGACATTTTATTCCTGCTGACTTTATTTTGGAACACATCCGAGTTGAATTTCAATTAATACATCACGAATTTGCGTTGCGTCTATTTGACATCCGCACGCTTATTTTATTCACTTTATGATTCGCTTGGATGCCGGAGGAAATTTGTTGTAATCGGCGACTGGTCATACACCGAAAAGGCGCAATAAACGTAGATCAACGGGAATTGTTTTCCGAGAGAGGGACGCAAACATCGTAAATCCTTCGTCCGGAATGAACAAGACATTCGTGCACTTGGCGAAAAACAAGCGAAATATATGTTGCACTTTTCCCGTCCGCCCCGACCTGAGAAACGAGAAAGACCAGAGCTGATATCCCGTTCGCTAATGTCCCGCCAAATAGCAGGCGAATTTAACGTTTCAACTAACATTGTCCTGCGAGTGTCCTCTTTGTCCTTGCGACTTCCTTTTGGCCCATTGTCAACACACTGTGTTCAATTTACTACGCTTGAGGGGGACGCTCAAGCACAAATGTAATAACTATTAGGAAAATCCGGACGTAATCCACTCTCGTACACAATTTTCGTTCCCCAAAAAAATTAAATACAGAACGCGATTAATGCAGGAGCGTGGCATGCAGGCCGCGGCGCCGGCGCCGCACATAATTTTCCATTACTTTTTCATTTTTTCATAAATTCATTAAATCATTAATTCGCAAATCCAGCGCAATTTCATTCGAGCAGGGTGCATAAATTAAATTCGCCCACGTGGTCGCAACATTTTTGCACGTAATTTGTGTGGCAGAAACATGTTGATGCCCTGACAACCGAAAAGACAGGCGAACTGCGAACTGCCTCAGTTTCACAGTGGCTGATATCCACAGTTTGCCTGTCATAAGTCACTTGATTTATCAATAGCACGTTTGAAATTTCTTTGATAATTCTCAAAGGGTTAAATCCAGAATGTATATAATAAATTTCACAACAATCCACCCCTGAGGATGCTCTCTTTCTGATGATATCATTTTTAGCCCAGTCTCATGGTGCACGATATCTATTTTTAATGGTTCTTAAAGGATCAATTCCAGATCATGTATCATAAATTTGACATCAACACCTGAAAATACACTATTTCTGGTGATGTCATTTTTATCCCTGTCCCACCGCTGCACGATCTCTTTTTATGGGATATATTGTTTAATTTTATATTGATTCTTCGGCAGTCATCAATGAATATGCTGCTAAATTATGTGATTTTAAAGAGGATGCAATAAATTTAGAATCAATTTATTCATGAGGTAACCCTCTTTCTGATTTTATCATTTTTAGCTCAGTCTCATTGATGCACGGAAGCTTTTTTTTTGTAATATTTTGCTGAATTTTATATTAATTATTCGAGAAATTCAGTAAGCACCGTCCTCAAAGGGTCAATTCCTGAGAATATGTAATAAATTTGGTATCAATATGCCCCTAAAGATATCCTCTTTCTGCTGATATCATTTTTAGTTCCTCAAGGGGTCAAATCCAGAAAGTATGTAATATATTTGATACATTTCAAGATTTAGCACCTTTAAATAGACATAGAAAAAAATTATATAAATTTTACATAAATTGGAAAAACTGACTTATGACGGGAAAAATTTGGATATCAGCCACTGCAAACGGTGAGGAAATTACACAACTTGCAAGCGCTTACTTAATTTCGGCCGCTTGCCAATTAGGCGCCACGCCGCGACTTTAATAGTAAATTGCGAATTTGTTGTGTTTGTTGGCGGCGGTTGGTGATAACCAGGGGTGCCGGCTGAAATAGTGAGAAAAGGGGGGCGATTTGGAGGTTTAATTTAAAAAATTCTTGCGAGCACAACGGCGAAATAACCCTCCGAAAGGTGCTGTAAATAACGAAGGGGGGGAGGCGAAATGGCTTTTTCTGTCCTTTGCTGCGACGATGGTGGCGGCGACGACGCTGGTAGCAGCGGTAACGTACGCTCGCCGAGCTCGTGTAATTAGCCGCGCTCAGCGAGTGCGGTTGGCAAGGTGAATTATGCCCTCAACATGCATGCTTCATGTCCTCCGGCCGGCGGCGGCGGTGGTGGCGGACGCGTTTTTGGTCGCTGCACGTGCTAGCAGTGGGCCGGCGCGGCAACAGGAAGGCACTTACCGCAAAACGACTCCCGGCCGGACGCAACGAAGCGCCACGAATCGCATTCGCCTCTTTCGTTGTTCTTAATTTTCACAACGCATTCAGTCAGCATGTGTGTGCTAAATGCAAAACGCACGCGTTTGATTTATTGCAATCTCTCCCCAGTATTGTTCACGCTGCTGCTGCCGTCGATCCCGTCTACCTATAAATAATTTCGATTTGATTTCACTACCATTGTTAACGGCTGAATTCTGGCGTATTATAACGATCTGTGCAACATTGCTGACGAAAAAAGGGCATTTTTCTAGTGCATAATTGCAAACCGCGCGTGTTTTACTAGGTAAACATGCCAACAATGGGGCGTAAACTACGTGAAAGAATGTCAACCTCTTGCATGAAGATTTTTTTGTCTGCACTTGCAGTCGGTTAACGTTTACCCTGTTATAAACAGTTGCCCAAAAAGCAATATGCAGTAATAGTAACTCGTCAATACAGCCTAATTCTTGGTATTTGACTAATTTTAAGTTCGTAATTAGTTGATAGTTTACAAAAATAGTTTTAATTTATACAATTTTTATTATTTTTCTAATTGGTTTTCAAATAATGTTAGTATAGTAATGTCTTTTCAACTTGGTATATGCAAAATTTACCTAAAACATTAGAAATTACTTAATTTAGAGTTTGTATCGTTAGCCAACTATGGCATGAACATATAAAAAGTAAATTTTCACTTTCAATGACTAAACAGTGCATTTGTTGTTTCACATTTACAAGTGCGATACATTCCATGATTCATGATACATTCCAACATTAACATTCATGACGCTCGTTAAAGTGTATGTAATTTGATAAGTCTCTGCTAATAAGCAACGTACAAAATGTTTCTTGATTGTGAATTGAGCCAAATTATAGAAAAATCTGTAATACACAATAAGGCATATCACCCGAAAATATGTTTGGTTTTTATCGGCTAGCACTCGAGGCTTTTTCGGCAAACGCTCTGTGGTGACTCGACAGCGAGTAGGCATACATTCAGCGCACGTGTAGTGCGCGGCACTCGCGATGACGCCAACCGGGCGCCAAGCGAGTATATGCGGAACATTACTCGGGCATGAAATTCACGCCGCTCGAGTGCTTAACTCCTTGCATACGTTTGTGTTAGTTTAACATATTTCACTGGATCTAGGCATTGTAATACCTCAATCCAGTGAAATATGTTAAACTAACACAAACGTAAAACTTGTTAGACAATTTTTTGAGCGTATCTTTGCCTCATCCAAAATCTAGTTAAAAGTTTGTTTAATAGTTAATACATTTATATTTTCCATGTATTCCAAGTGTGAAAAAATGAATATGAAGTACGATACCTAATCTTCGTGGCACACCCTCAATGTACCATGTACATAAAAGCACTCAGTGCCATCGATTGATATATCAAACGCGAGTTATGTTACTTCACGTCGCAGTGTGGCGCGCCGCGCAAGGAAATTCGAGTCCATCCAATTTCCCGCATGCTGCAAAATCCCGAAGGCGAAAACAACCTGATTTCAGCGTCACGCTGTAAGCGATGGAAATGCACTGCGAAAAAAACGCGTGCGCCTGATAATGGATTAAAATTTGCACACGGGTTTCATGTGCTATTTTTCAGTCGAGATCAATACGAAATAAAGGTGCTAAACATTTTACTTTATGTTTGGCGCCCAGTTTCAATTTTTTACGAGCCCTGTTGACGGACATTGCGACTTTTTTTATACATAACAACTGTATAAAAAAGTCGCCCATATCTTATCGGTCGACAGTAGCACACTGAAGACGTTCAGGAGGAGAGGGCAAATTTGTTATGTCTTAGTTAATACACCCTAGCGGTGATGGCACTAACCGAAAGTTTAATTACTTTTATGGTAATTCGTTGTGGTCGTGGTTTTTTTACATTCTGACAAGCAAGTCCTTTTATTTGCCGAAACAATGCACTTTAACAACAACTTCATGAACTGGGAGCATCATCCGTAAACTATGGCAAGAAACATGAACACATAAAAAGTACATTTTTGTTTTTAATGTCTAAATAAATCACGCCAATCTTACAAGAAAATGCACACGAAAAAAACTGTTTTACTGCCATTAATTTTAGCTATATAAAACTTTGAACATTTAATTTATTTATAAAAAAAACTTCGACAAGTTTGTAATATAATACAGTATAAATAAATGAGCACTGTACTGATGTAATAACTTGGCCAACTTGAAACCGCTCAGAGTAATGAAATAATTATTAATAAGTCTTCCCGAAGTAAGTAGGTACGTCAAATACAAAAGTTAAATAAGTCGGTCGTAAGTTAGGTCATTTTGTGCCGGGGAGGTATACGCCCACCACTTTCCCATTTACTAAAGTACAACAAAACTCCAGCAGCTGCGGCCGGCGTAGAAGAGTGAAATAATGCGAGTTAAAGTTGTAGAACGCGAATTTGCCCGCGTGAAATATTAAACGCATGATACATTCCAGCATTAATATTCATGGCGCTCGTGATGGTGGCGGTGGCGCGCGAGCATTTTTCATCATTTTTCGTTTTGGGCTGTGATGCCGCCAGCGCCCTGTTGACAGGATGCCGGTCCAAGCAAATGTGCCACTTGCCTTGAAGGGATGAATAATCGTGGCGGTGGCAGTTCGCATACCTGTCCGTCAGCGCGCGAGACGCGGACAAACAAGGCGTAAACACGCCGCTGCGGCAAAATCTGACTGGCTAATCAATCATGGAATCATCGAATATTGCGTCTTCTTCGCAAGCACAGTGTGTTAAAGTTGATTTTTTTTTGAGAGGAATGAATGTATGAAATTAGCGATCCATTCTTTATTTGTAATACAACCAAAATTCGGAAAGTCTATTATCATTATCTGGCACAGACCTTCCATGCTTGCAAGTCCTGATAGAGCAACACGTAGGAAAGGTAGAGAATGATTCAAATGAGTTTGAATTGCAGTAAAACGGTATTTTTCAAATATGACGTATAGAAATAGCTGATGTTTTACAAAAATGGTTGTAATTTCCATATATTTTATTATTTCTCTATGCAGTTTTCAAAAAACAAAATGATAGCATAGCAAAATTGGGTTGAAAGCATTAAAAATCAGTCAATTTTGAGTTCAATTTGCTGTAAAATGGTATTTTTTCAAATATAAAGTTCGCAGTTAGCTAATATTTTACAAAAATTGTTGTCAATTCTACACATTTTATTATTTCACTATTCAGTTTTCAAATAATGATAGTATAGTATTATCTTTTCAACAAGGTATTTGCAAAATTAAGCTGAAAGCATTAGAAATCAGTCAATTGATGGCACAGAAATTAAAAAACTAAAAGGTTTCAATTATAAAATTTAAAAAATGCCAATCTCTCAAGTTGAAACAATTTATAAAAGGGAAAAAAACGGACTAAACGGATTGTTAGTTCTTGAACTATACGCCGCCTAAATTCGGCTCGTATTCATCAGTTTACTCCCCATCTTAGGGGCGTGTATAGAAGCATTACTTCAAAAAAGAAAAATTAAGGACTAAATTCACTTTAGATAAATGTCACAGGTTATTGCATATTTGCTCACAGGTGAATGATTTAATATCCAATAAATTGCAACTCTGCGTACATTTCTTATCTCATACTAGAGTACTGAGTAACATCCTGGAGTTGCTAAGCAACAACCACGTCATGTACGAACACCCTAGATTGAATTATACTTTAGAGACTCGTTTAAAGTGTAATATTATATGCAGACATTGCAATATAGATATTAATATTTCCATCCCGCAACTTTTACTGGGATGCCATTTAGTTTTTATTCGCGTCTGAAACATTTCAAAATTGAATTTATGCATAAATTTCGCAACGTAATTCGAAAGTTGTATCATGTACTTCGCCATGCCATCGGCGGGAATACAGTAATAAAAAATTAGCGAGCGAGAGCAACATTTCACCCCCAGATGATTGCTATAAAACGAACTGGTACATGTTATGTGTCTTTTATTGTCTGCCAACATTTTTATAAACGCAACATTGTTATGTAGCGTCGGATTATAAATATATTAAAGTGAATCGTCGTATTTTCGCACATTTTGTAGTCTCTTAAAAATTTTATTATCACCTAGTCAGCGCTTCGGTGCTTCGAAGGCGGCACTTGCCGCTCCTTAAATCCCCACTGCTGTTGCTATATGTTACGTTTTCCGGTGGCGTATCGGTATAAATTTTATGGCTGATTTTAGTTACATGATTCCAACGCCAATAAGGTACTCGAGCATAGTTGAAACATTGTTTCGTTCATGTACTAAACTACCCAACAATACTGATTGGTGTACATTAAATTAGTGGTAAAGTTTTTCTTTTTAACAATCTATAAATTAATTCATTTGGAATTTAATAGCGGCGCGTGCCGGTGCACATTACACAGCTTTTTCGCCAACTTTTCGTTTTAGTAAGTGTCGAACGGCGGTCGACCATAGTTGGCGTACATAACTTCCCAGAATTCCATCGCTTCCCGTCGTGGATTTTGCCGCAGCACCAATTCGCGACCGATGTCCAAGTAGGTGAATTCATTAGACGTGCTGGCTGGCGGCCAAGCAGCGTTGTCCGGCAGGGGAGTTTGATTCGGCGTGGGATCGCTAGAAAATGTCAACATGTACTTTCCCCTACTGACTGCCCGTTTGGTTGACACCTGCATACCCAAACTTGGCAAAGTTCGTCCAAAGCGATAGAATTACATCTGATTTGACGGCATCCACATCGTTAACCACAGACAGATTCGCACGTTTGAATAGATACCAAATTTCCTCGCTGTGGCCCACACCTGAAATCCGTACGTCATACATTGGTGCAATTTAAACAAAAATGTGTCCGAACTATGTACATGTGATTCGCTGCTCCGTAGAGAAGCCATAACAAATGCGACTCAAAGTTAAATACAAGATGATTATGATGATGTTGGGATGATTTATGATCCTACCCTGTATTGCTCGCCCGCGCTGTACAATAGGCTTATCCATATTAACGCCGTTGATACCCAGTGCGCCCTCATAGGAGAACTCGTAAAAGTAAACGGGAGTGAAGTTCGAAAGCAGGCGCACCGTTTCCCGGATTGGCTTTATGAACTGCCCGTCACTGATGAACTGGAAGCCTGAGTTAAGCAATTGTAGGCTTTCATGATTTTTTATATATTTGCCTTGAGATACTGCGAAGTCCTGGCGACCGTTGATAGAACGCCAAAGTAGAATAATTTAATTTTATAACCGGCGTCGACGTAATTGAGGGACAGCTTGGGCACATGCATATCCTCTGGGACGAGGTTCGTGGGGAGCACGTCGTAGCTGAGCAAGTAAACCCTCAGATAGTCCAGCACTATAAAAGAAAATCGGGTGGAACGAGGCCAGTTTTAATATGGAGTTTAGGGTCCATCGGAGGCCGTCTGCCATGGCCCAACCACCAAACCACCCGTTGGGCGGGAGGGTAGGTAAAGGGGACGAGGGTATTTTCATAAAAAGCTCCACAAGAGTTCCCGCAATCTCGGCGTGGGGTGCACATTCGACGACCACTATGAGAAAAGTTAATATCGTTAGTTGGCTTTGGCTTACTTTCTTGTAGGACGGCGCTTTCTTCGGAGTTGAAGCCGATGATATAGGGCACACGATTGAAACGACCACGGCGAAAGAGTTCATGAGCGCCCTGGGTAAGAATTGCTCCAGTGTGTTCC
This sequence comes from Weissflogia rhopalogaster, assembly GCA_019419845.2. Lineage (NCBI taxonomy): Eukaryota > Metazoa > Arthropoda > Insecta > Coleoptera > Staphylinidae > Weissflogia > Weissflogia rhopalogaster. The sequence continues at coordinate 8,873 of WSZQ02141585.1, forward strand.
GGTTCTATAGTTGGACTGAAGACCAAGCCGTTCAGAGGATTTATCAAATTCTGTATAATACGTTTAATAATGTTCTGTATAATATGTAGGCAAGGGGAAAGGGTTATCAATGTTTACCGCTAATGCTGGACTGGCAGCAGCTGCAATTAGAGCTTCTGTCGAATGCTGTCGAAGGCTATGAATGAGGGTTTCAGTGGATAGAGTAAAAATGCCAAGGGTTGTACCAATTTGATAGGCAACCGGCAGTGGGTTGCGTTGTAACGCCCAAGGACAGAGAGCGCTTCCACTTTCGGAAATCGCCCGATGGAATAGTCCTGCCGCCTGCGGTGCCAACATCATGTAGCTAACAGAAGCAGCTCCAGCGCTCTCCCCGAAGAGGGTTACATTACCCGGATCTCCACCGAAAAGAGAGATATGGCGATTTACCCAACGCAGTGCTGCGACCTGGTCCTTTAAACCGTAGTTTCCGGGTGAATGGAGGTCACTGGTACTTAAGAACCCTACAAGTGTACGAAATTGAAGCTTCGAACATGGAAGGGACGCTGGTATCACTTGTTACCAAATATCCCAAGACGATAGTTGAAAGTGACCACAACCACATTTTTCTCAAGGAGATAATCAGGTCCATACAGTGTGGATCTGGCATGTCCGCTGACGAATGCCCCGCCGTAAATCCAAACCATCACCGGCAGTAATCGTGTCGCATTGCGCTCGCCCTTGCTCTGCGAAATCGAATTAATGTTATTGTTTTTCCTCTGCACGAGATTAACGATCTGTTTTGCAGGCGGCGAGAGCACGCGCTCAACTCATGAGCAAGCCGGCATAAATTGTCCAATTGCCCGTAACGCAATTTTTAACAATTGATCGCAAATTGCAGCGTAATTGAACTGTTTGTGTGCGCTCTTACCAGCGTCGTGTAGACGTTCACAAACAGGCAGTCCTCGGATTCCTCGCCGGTACCGTTGAACAATTGATGGCACGAGGCGCCGTCGTCGGTGGCATCGAGGACGCCCATCCAGCCGGGCGCTTCCTGCGGCGCCTGTAAATAATAGATGGGGGTGCGTTGAGCGGCCCTGAACTTCGGCCAAAGTTTAGTAAACTTACGCGGAATCGCAGATCGCCGACGGGCGCAGCAGCGAAGGGCACACCGCGGTACGCATAGTACTCAACACCACGCTGGGTGCGCCGCCGCACGCCCTGGATCACACCCGTTGATAATTCCACCTGCAGCTCTGGTTGCTGTAAGCATCACGCTAAACTTTCCTTCCCAATATCCGTATATGATGTAAATGAATCATTTAAGAGCAAGGGCTAATCATTAAAGAGCGAAAAATAGAACCTTCTATTTTTCGTTCTTTATTTGATTAGGGGACTCTCTCTCTATCTCTTTCTCTCTTACTTAATTAGGGGACTACTATTACAGTGCAAACACTTACTTCATCTCCAGATGGTAATTTAAACCAACAATTGACACAACTACAAGAAATTATAATTATAACTAAATATGCCAACATATTTACTGCTTCGTCTTTGCTCTTTTTTTCTTTTTCTATAATTATAAAGTTTCGGACGTGTGTGGCGGTGGTTTAACTCAAATAATTGTAGCGCGACGCGTACGAAGCGCGTAATTCGCGAGTGGATTTTCGTGTTTGCTGTTTTTAACAGATATCCAAGTGTTCTTCACAAACTACGCCGTCAGACTGATTCTAGACGTGCTGGGAAGTTTGGAACAACGTGTGTGCTTGGGAAGTTCCAATGCCATATCAGCTAATTATTCTCTGTCAATTTATGTAAACAATTCAATTTGTGCAATTTTCAACATTTATTACCACAAAATCACCATTGTCATCTGCACATCTAAATTACAGGTATCACGGAGTAATTTAAGCTAATATTGTACAATAAAATTTGCAACTGATTTGTAGTCATTTAGTATATTTATAAGTAAAAAAACATGTATACAAATATGCGATGAATGCGATAAATTGCGGAATTTTGTAATTTTGATCTCTGTTGGCCTTGTACGAGGACAGCAAGACTTACAGTAAGGTCTCGACATTATTTGCCAACAACAAGAAAGTTGCTGGGCAAAATGTTTGGCGCTTTTTTGGCGGTCACAAAGTTGACTCATTTCTTCCGAAATGTATTGTAGTAAGCAGATCCGTACTCCTTGTATAGGTCATCCCAGAAATCCATGGCTTCTGCTCGCGGTTCCTTCCTAATCGTCAAATTAGTGTTGATATCCAGATAGGACATCTCCTTGTCCCTGTTATCAATTGGCGACCATGTAATGTTGTTGTTACGCAGTGGCGTGGGTCTGCTGCAAAGATATTGACAATTCGTAAACGCATTCCAATGCCAGTTGATTGCTTTATTGTACTTTTTTATGTGTATATTTGGAAGCGTTCCACGCCAATGGCAATGAAATCGAGCCACGTAAAGAGAGATAAATCTCCTTTATTTCTCTGACGACGCATAGTGGGGCAATTTCGAGAAAAATGCATCGAAAATCGACGCAGTAAGCGCTCAAAAATACACATTTCGCGTTTCTTTATCTTGAATTTTGCCATATTTACAATAATGCCATAGAAATGATTGATACACCATAAAGTAGTTTAACTCTTCTATGGCTAAGAATAGTAATTAGAATTTAAAATTTTCTTTTTTCAAACACAGTTATTGAGAGTAGGCTTTGCCCTTTGCTGGCGATATGAAGGTGTAAAAAGTACTTAATGAGTCATCCTCAGCATATTCCCTATTTTTTAATATATTAAATGGCATTAAATGGTGGCATGTGCACGATTATTTTTTTGTTTGATATATACACCCCAGCGTAATTGACCCCATGTAAACCGTTGAATACATTTGACTCCTTTATATCGTCCACAACGGCTAAATCTACCCTTTATAACTATGTGAAAAATGAAGACGAGCTAAGCTATCTCTTATGGTGTATAATTCACTTCAGTAAAATTAATGATAAGGTGACACGAAATGTGTATTTTTAGCTCTCATATGGCGCAGCATCGATTTAAGACGCAGTTTTATTGAAATCGACCCATTGTCCGACGTTTGACAACTGCGTTCGGCAAACATGTGAGTAATAAATACATACCCATCCTTGGCAAAATTTGTCCATAATTCCGTCATGAGCGCGATAATTTTCCAATCGCTTTGATTGGACGTGGTGATATTGGTCTGCTGGAATAAGTAAAAGACGTCTTCCACATGACCGGCGCCCTTTACCTTCCGAGCGACTTCCTTCTTTGTCCCGAAGCGTCCGATGTAGCCCTCGTAGGAGAATACGTAAAGGTAGATCCTCGAGTATTTGGCGCACACTTGAACATTGTGCCTGATTGAACGCACAAATTGCGAATCGCCAATAAACTAAAGAGATAAACATAAATACAAAAAATATATAATCTATGTTGTGAGGGTAAGTGGACGCAAGCGTACATTCATCATTTCAGTCTTGGGCGACATCGAAATCAGTTTCTTGCCAAAGTAATACGCTTTAATTTTCATCGCAATCTCCTTACGCTTGATTTTCGACGAGACGTTCAGGTTCGCTGGGACGAGAAGGTGTGGCAGGAGATCCCAATGGGCGATGTACGGCCGTGTCCTCTCGATGACTGAAAAGCAAGCAGACGCGATTAGAGGTGTTCGCACAGAGTGGAAAAATCACGATGTGCACGACGGCGGCTGAAAGGATTTCACGTCAGAGATGGATTGACGCGTGTGGAGAGTAGAGAGAGGAGGTTGGCGCGAGAGAGTTTGTCACGATACCGTCTTGGACGATGGAAGCTTCTTGCGCCGTAAATCCAATCATAAATGGCACCATATTGAATTTTCCATTAGCGAACAATTCGTTGCTGTGATTCGTAAGCACGGCACCCGCGTGGCGCGGTTCGATGCTCGGCGCGAATGGTAATCCATTAAGGGGCTCCATCGCATTCTACAAATATCAAAATCCATTAAAAACCTACGCGAAATCGCCCCTTCTTAATAGAATAGAATGATTTTATTGAAACGAGCAAGAAAGTTCTATTTGGTGCCCATTCATGTCATCTGCTATATTTGCCACCAACGTTACTTACGCCGATGTTGATGGCGAGGACTTTCGTCCGCAATCGTTGCGTATCTTCTCTTCGAAGTCGTTCCACCAGAAGGGTGACATTAGACTCGAAAATACGAGAAGCATAGCCCAACATTGTTAAGACTTTGCGTGGTTCCCGTTGGAATGCCCAGGGGCACAATGCACTTCCACTCTGCATAATGGCACGTTGGAATAGCCCTTTCACCTTCGGGATGAGCATGAGGTAACTGACACAGGCGGCACCTGAACTGTCACCGAAAAGAGTTACACGTTCAGGGTCTCCCCCAAATTTGGCGATATTATCGTGGACCCATTGGAGAACGTGGACTTGATCCTTCAGACCATAATTACCAGGCAGATTCATGTCTTCACTACTCAGAAAACCGAAGATTCCAAGACGATAGTTGAAGCTAACGAAGGCGACCTTCTTCTCAAGGAGGAAGTCGGGACCATACAGCGAGTAATTCCCATTACCATTTGCAAACCTCCCACCGTAGATCCACACCATCACCGGGTATCGTGTAATGTTTTCCTATCAGATTATAATATAACAATTAGCCTCAGGAGGATACTTCAGGGGAATACTGTACTATTTTTGGGATATAAACGTTCAGGTAGAGGCAGTCCTCGATGCCCTCATCAGAGGACATCTGCACACAGAACGGTCGTTCAACGGTTGTATTCAGCACATCCCTCCATGGAGTCACTGGCCTGGGGGGCTGAAAATAGTGATAGAACTTTAATGGAACAGCGATCACGGAACGTTTCAGAGAGGTTAGAGCCTCTATGTGTATAACCTGCCAGCGTAACTCATTCACGGGTGGTTCAGCGTACGGAATGCCCAGATACTTGAAGTAGGTGATGTTGCGGTGATAGGAGAGCATCTCAGCACCTTGTATAGTGCCACCAGTGACATTCACCTGCAGCGTTTCGTTACGTCTATGCCTTGGTACATAGGTTAAATATTCACTATGCCGGCCGACGCTTGGGTATATCAAACTGAAAAACACAAAAACCAACACGCATTCAATAAAACGCATGATATACTGACTGATTGATCATCATCTGCTGACTGATTGACTATTGATTGCTGCCAATCTATCAATCATGTTGTCAGGCTAGCGTTGCGATTGTAGCACTGTGTATTACTGGAAATGATTTCAATAATCCCGATTTGCAATTATCCTAAAAACTCATTTAATAATTAAAAATAAAAATAAAATAATAAATAAATAAATTGAGACATTTACAGTTAAACTATTTACAGCATGAACTATTTAGATTTGGATGAATGCATTTAGCATAAATTTTTGTCAAAATGTACAGTAATGTCCGTAACGAACAACAGTCATAAGTTTTGTTCATTTTTTATTAGGCAAAAGAATGCGCTTTTTGTTGCCAGTTGGCTTTTATCATCAAACTGAACGAGCAGACATGTTGTATTCTATTGTACACATGAGCAGTCATCAATTTCGGTGGAAAGCCGGAATGATTAATTGATCAGCAAAGATCGTATATTAATGACATGAGCGCAATGCAAAAAACAGCGCATTAGAATTAATCTCAATAAATAAAATCTCAGTGCATCTATCCATTGTTTTGCGACTGTAATGGTCATCGCTGGAGTTATGTAAAACCAGCTTTGTTCCGAAGCATCCTCGAAGATTCTCGACTATTTGCGCGAAATGTGGGGTAGTTGGCGATCAATCCTGAGGCTATCACTTTTTGCCACATTACATTTTTTTCCGGGTAGCACTCGATTTCGTTGTTATTAAATTCCTCTTGTTCGCTTCAGCTTGCTTTTGTGCGGCTTGTCATCTTTGTTGTCTTCGTCTCCTGTGTCTGCGCTAGCACATAAACGTAAAATACGACGAAAGAGGCTACCATAAAAGGCCTCGAATGCGTAGAAAGGTCTTCGGCATCCCGGGAAGGAACGTGTATGTGCGCCTTTGTCACTGCTGGGGATGAGTATGCTCGGACTACTTGTTCCACTGAGGGGACGCGTGTAACGTCGAGTGGCTCATAAGAAGGAAATAAGGCAGTGTGCAGACTACTCCTAAATGTGCTCCAGTTTACCCCGCGCATTGATGATGGTGGCACATATGCAGAAAAACGACCCAGTTTTAAATCGGTCAGCGATGCGCCTGTTTCGTTGTTAGTGTGTTGCACTACTACGCGCTGGGTGCGTTCGCAAAAAGGCGTCAATACTCGGCGGCGGTGGCGTTACGCTGATGGAAACCGGTGGCGGTGGTCGCCACCGCATATACCCCGTTCACTACACACAAACCTCCGGCGTTGTATAATTTGTTGACGTAATTCTGCCAGGAGGGCCGTTCGTTACCCCAAAACATCGTCGCTATCAGGCCGTTGTGCGGCTGCAGGCGTCCGGGACACAACGGTCGCCACACGCCGCAGCCACCCCCGCCGCCGTCATGTTACAACACGTATTGCTGGCGGCCGGGTTTGAGTCGAGCGTGCGGCATTAAAAGTAGAGCGGCTTAATTTGCTTGCTCCATCCAGCTACTAAAAGTCGTCCGCGGGCAATTTATTTCGTCGTTTTTTATTTACTTCGGTACACTCCATTCATTTATGCCATGCTTTTCTTTCAGGTTAACCTAGACTTGAATTTGTCGTGTTTAGACTTAATCATCTCCTAATCTTTAAACATTTTTACTTGTAATATTTTTTGGTCTTGCTCTGCTCAACTTATTGCCTGACATGAAATTGACACAGTTCAATATACCTCAGTCCAAAAGAGATAACATTCTTTACATGACAGAAACAAACACTTAATTTTTTAATTGTATTATAGTATCCTTCCTACTCAACAATGGTACATTGAATTGGTTACCTACGATAGGCAATGTTTGTGGCGCCACTATTCTTAACTATAAAACGTGTCATGGTTGGGTTAAGTTATGTTGGATTTCTTCCTAGTTAGATCAGGTTAGGTGAGATTCCTCTCAGTTAAGTTAGGTTAACTATATAACTAGCAAAATGACTTATCCGAACTTCCCGACGAAACAGTTCCAAGGTGTCCATTGTTTTATGCTACTTTGTACAAGTAACATATAATGTAGATATGATATAGGCAGACAAATTAGGCCTTGTAAATACTTAATCAACCGATATGGCAACCTCTGCTCGACAGCACGCTCGACATGCGCAAAGAAGCACGGAGAGGTTGAAAAGAACAAGAAACGAGCAGTGGCCCTAAATTCGTAATGCGCGTAAGAGTGTCCCCGCGATTTCCCAGTCTCTTTTCGCCCCGGCTGTCTGCGCGACGCTACGGTGTGTTTGTGTGTGTACAAACACCTCGCGCCGAAAAAATCGCTGCCGATGAAATATTAACGCAACAGATTTTCGTACTTTCTGCCACTGTCGGAATGCCTAAGTGAAGGCTTTAGGCAAAGTTTGGTCGGCAACGAGGTAATCGGCCGTTGCGGCACGCAAACGCCATACGACGCAAATCCCAAAAGCGAAACGTAACCACGAATTATTCAGCACACCAAAGTGATTTATGCAATGCGCTGTCAAAGGGTTATTAAAATTACAGCGTTTACGGGTTCGCTCCGGCGCTCCCGGGGTCCCGGAGGTTTAAAAGCAATCGTAATTCAATTTTTGGCGCCGATTGCGACGTGGCCACAAAAAAGTTCGCAGCGAGTTTGTCTGGCGATTAACCTTGAATGTAAGGCTATCGTTATTTTTCTCCACGTTTGCCTACTCGCCACTCTCTGGCTCATAACTGTGCTCGCGTTGCCAATATTTAATTGGCAAAAAAGGATATGGTCATTCTTAAATATATGAAAATTACGAAATGATGGATTTTCAAAGGGCTATAACTCCAAAAGTAATAATCGTAAGAACTTGAGCTTAGTCTTAATAGATTATGCGATAACCAAGTTAGTTAGAAAGGGGAGGTTTTAAAATCGAACAACTCACCTGGAAACTAGAAAACACTTTTACTGCTTGGTATCAAAAAAAGTATCGAGTATTTTTGGTATGTATCGGAAGACGTATCAATACTTTTTCATATCGAAACCTGAAAGTATCGATATTTTTTGGTATACAAAAAGTATCGATTCGTTTGAATATGTTTAGAAAAAAGTATCGATACTTTTTAATATCAAAATTTCATGGTAATCAATCAAAAGATTTTGGAATACTGGCAAGAGCTATGAACCAATGTGGGTCGTGAAATTGGAAAAGTAAATTTCGCAGAATTATATCCGAACGAACTATCATTGCGTCGCGGTGCGCCCCATGGGAGTACGACGAGGCGACACAGGCGCGTTTAATTTAATAGGCGAATAAGATACGCGATGACAGGACATACAGCGTTTAAACATGCCTGGCAGGCGTCCTTCGGCTTTTATTCGCGCTGCGGATCGCTTTTATTCGCATATGCTTCTTATTTTCTTATTTCCCAGCGGAGCCAGGCCGCCACCGGCAACGGCGCAGAAGAAAAAAGTCGACCACATTATTTTGCCGTTTAAATTGATTTCATAAATCACCCTTTTACGGCGGCCCACGGCTTTGCGCGATGGGATGGGATCAGTAGTAGTGGAAAGTGGAGCGCTGATATCGATGACGCGCGCGAATCTCACGATGCTTTTTGAGTATTATGGCGTTATGTAAACACATAAAGTGCGCACACCTCATTCGGCACGCCATCGCGTACTATCATTGCACCCTCGGAACAGGAAAGAAGAAAAAAGTCGAATCAAGGCGTGCGTTGCGGTGGTGAGGGTGCGTGTTCGTGCGCGCCGGCAATCTAAGTGAGCGATTATATTGTTTATCATGCAGCGGCGATTCAATTAAGTAAAGTGGCTTTAATGGTAGCGCTTCTGATTTATTGCGAATTGATGGTTGTTGTTACGGTGGAGGAAAACTCATGATAGCACCATTGTTACATATATTTGACCTTAATTATTGTGAACTTAACTAACTGAATTTAATCTAAACTGAATTAACCTAACTAACCTGAATTAATATGAACTACCGTAACCAAGAAAATAATATGTAGATGTCATGAATAGTAGCCTAGGTAGCCATACTTCTCTGTATTTTGATGGAAGGTGTACTTTTTGATAATTTGTAGCCTATTCAGACTCCTTTATCCCACCCACTGGAATTAAGTCTCCTAGTTTAATAGGTAATAGATAGCCAGCCACGTTCTTTATATAAATTGGCAACGTTTTCGGGCAAATTATGAACCCGCCGTCGCCTAATCTGCACAATGAACCGCTCGCCGCCGCCGGCAGAGCTTCCTGCAATGTGGGGGGCAAGTCTTCCATCGCAATATATAATTCCGGCAGCGTCCGACTCCATTATAACGTGGCCTCGGCTTTATTGAAATGCTAAACAAGCGCAGCTTTGTGCCCGCTTTCCTGATGTTCCATAGTCGCTCCTGCGGCCAGGCCTGCTCAATGCATGAATATATTCTTCGGCGTAACTTAAACAACCCGCCTTTATATTTCTCCGCCCCCACGTCGTCGTACAAAGAACTGCGTCGTCCGCAAATGTAGCAACCATTTTTTTCATCTCGCCACAGTTTTGCATATACAAATGCGCCGCGTTATGTACATTAATCACAATTATTTTTTACAGGGGGCGATAAAAAATATAATTTGCTGTAATTTTGCATCGTGTCTGCGAATTAACGCCTGAAATTGGGGGTATAATAAGGCGAATACCAATTGTGTGATTGATGATTCAGGCGTAAATAATTTTGTTAGCCTGTCAATATGGAGAAACATTCTTATTCGTTCAGGATTTATTCTGTTGGAACGTTTTGTATGCGCAGGCCTGAAGAGAGGCGAAATCTATGGCATTTCTCAGACAATTTCTGGCATTTTGATATTCCGTAAGCAGATGTTTGCTTTCTCTTTTAACCGTTCTTGCTCGCATGCATTTTCTCCTATCAACTTTTGATATACTAACCTAACTATATGACTGCATACTATTTAAGATTTGTTGAGTGTTTATGGTTTGTTGAGTGTCACTGTTCGTATCTTTCACTCCTGTTGAAGGTGCTGATGACAAAGACAGGCGTAAACCACGTTTTTAAGACAATAACATTTTGTTCATTCCGGGCGAGCCTAATTAAATGCGATTAAGCAGTTTCCGCGTGATAAACTGCTTCTTCGCCGTCCTAGTCGTCGACTTGCGTTTCATTGCGTGTGTATATGTGCGTATAATCCGACGACATGCTGCCGCCTTCCTTCTTCCTGCTCCTGCCGCCAGCCAGCCATCGGCTCCGACGCCGCAACCGCAATAGGAGGCGGCCGACGCGGCGGAGACAGTGCGGGCGGCCGCTGCGCCCCGACTGTTAAAAGGGTTTAAGATTAAATGCGGAAAGTTATGTAGTTATGTAAGAACACGGGGCCACCCCGAGCTAAATTCGCCGCCCCGACCGCAAAATGCTAACGACTTTCGGAATAGTTCCGACATCAATAAGCCAACGCCATACGTAGTTGGCTGCGTTTTTTCTACGTCAGTCGTGCGGGCGTAGGGCACCGCAATTGTGGCGGTGGTTGGTGGTTGCGGCAACGGTGGCAGCGCACAATAACCACAGCATAATTGGCCGAAACAGCATTTGTAAAGAGCCGGCGGGAGTGCCTATGTTTGAATTGACGCGTGAGGAAATTAAACCTTCGTCAAGCGAGGTTTCAATGCACTCGCTTTCGAACCCATTCGATTCAATTGCGAATTTCGCGTTCTGCTATCGCGATCGGTGAGTTGGCGCGACCGTATTTCATTTAGATTCTCGCGCTTTTTCGCCACGCCACACAGTGGGATGATGTCAAAAAAAGGCGTCTTAAACCGACGCAGCACGGCGTTAGCGTTAAAAAATCCATATTTAGCGTCTCATTACAATGCATTTTATAATAAAGCTATCTAAATTAATCATACACCATAAGATAGCTTAACTCTTCTACTTCCATAATCAGTACTTAAAATGTCAAATTTTATTTTTATATACAGAATTATCAAGGGTAGATTTTACCCATTGTTAACGATATGAAGGAGTAAAATGTATTCAATGAGTTATACATCAGTATATTCCCTAGTTAATGTTCTATTTAATGGTATATAGGTTATTAATATCTTGCTAGTGCACGAACTTGTTTTTAGGGAGTATATAGATGCACGCATTGGACCGCATATAAATCGTCCATATACGAGTTGCGCTTTTGTGTAATTTTGTCAACGCGAGTCAAATTCATAAGGTGCCCATCACTCACGTCGAGTCATATTTCACGAAGTCGCAACTCTTTTATGGACGATTTACATGGCGTCCACTGCGCTCTCCTATATACACCCCTAAAAATGGGCCGTGCACATGCAAGATATTACCAACGTAAATACTATTTGAGAGACTATGAAATAGGGAATACGCTGATAAATGCCTCGTTGAATACATTTTACTCTTTAATATCGGCAACAAGAGTTAAAGTCTACCTCTGATAACGCTATGTGAAAAAATAATATTTTATATACAAACTACTGATTATTAATATAAATGAGCTAAGCTATCTTATGATGTGTCATTTATTCCTGTAACATTATTTTAAATATGGTAAAATTCATGATAAAAAACGCAAAATATGTAATTTTTGGCGCTGACGACGCTGTGTCGATTTAGGGCGCGTGTTTCTGGAAATCGCCTACTGTGCACCGCGGCAAGTTTTATCAGGTTGCAACTTTGCGTGCGAAAAAGTTGCACGCAAAGAGAGCGTCGTCGCAGGAAACTTTCGGCATTATTTAAACTCGTATCAGTCGAGGCGGCGTACAACGACGGGCTTTTACTTTTACGCTGCACCTACCCCGCCGATTTCGGACGGACACGGCGAGATTTCGCGTACCACCCCGCGGTGGGCAATTTTATCGGAGCACGTCGACTTTCCGCGCACGTCAGATCATCGCCCGGCATGCACACTGTATTTCTCTCTGTATTTCTGTATTCATACACAATACGCGCCATTTTCATGCCAGCTCCAGCTAGACAAAAACACTTTCCGCTTTCGTCAATGACACAGCTAGTCCCAACGGTCACAAGTTGGCTCTTTAAATAAATGTATTTGTTATCCTTCGAATGCTTTGTTTTTATTTGTTTTGATGGGATATTTCCATGGCAATTCAATGTTTTCCATACGCTCAAGGCGCCAAACGCTTCATGCATCCACTTAAACCTACCCCAAGAGCGTCTTGTGCCTCTATGTTCTCTTTATTAACCACTAGACGACTCAGGGCTTACAAAAAACGTGAAAAACATGTGGTGCAGACTAAACAGTTCAGAAGTTATTTCACGCCAGACATAATATTGATAATTTGGCGACAAATATTAAAAAGGGCTCAAACTTGCCTCGCCGTTCTCAACAGTGACAATATGATGATAGTTGTGCGTTCGAAAAGTGAACATCTCTTACATCAGGATAGTGTGAAAGAAAGTGAAGAATGTTATGTTATCCCTGTTCATTTTATCCAATAATCTATCTAGAATTAAGTAAATTTACATGTTTACCAATCACTACAAAATAGCTAACATCAGAAATTTATGTCTTGATATATTATGTTAAGAAAGTCGATATATCAGGTTTAGTGGAAAATATTCAGTGTTAAACACACAAATACACCCACATGGAGGAAACCAGCTTACATACTAAGCAGGGATCCACAGAACGAGAAATAGTCGTCCTCGCGAACTCGGAGGTTCACAGGTATGAAGGTTAAAAAGTGGCATCGTGACGCCTCGAGGATTTGAAGGATATTGTAAACAAGTTGATCCTAGAGGCAAGGCGAGCCTTCGGTTTGATTGATGTTTTTCGTCGACTTACGGCGGCACGCGCCTAAAGTCCTCACCTGCCTACCGGGGAAAGTCAACATCTGCATGCGCATCTCTATCCCACGCTTCCTTCTCTCCCACAGTCTGTGCTACAGCCGGTAAGGCTGTTTACCCAGCGTTCGGCAAACATTTTGAGGATTGACTAGGAAAATTCAAATTTATGTGGAACTAATACATAACCAATACAGTATATGCAGACTCGTAGGTTTTTGGTAGAAAGATCATGTGATCATGTATTGAAATTGACTTTTTTTGGAACCCAGCTCCCGTTTTGTGCTGACCCGATGATAAATTAAGTCGAAAATGCGTTCGGGTTTTATTCCGTCCTACTTTCAGCACAAAAGTGAATTGTCCTCGTGAATGCATCGATTTTCTTGAGAAAAAGAATTAAAACGACGTGGATTATGGGGAAAATGTAATCGCCGCAACCGCTGTGGTGCGGTGGAATTCTCCGCATCCCCAGCCAGGCATGCGAGGTGGAAAACGAGAAACATTTATCATTCTCGGAGAAACAATAAACCTTTTAAAAGTTGCGGTCTCTCGGTGGGGGCGCACTTCGCCAACGGTGTAAATCAGACGCGGCCCCGTCACATAAAAGAAGTGTTAAAAATCTGCCTGACCTCCCTTGTGCGTTGGTGGGACAGCATCGCCGAGAGCTTCGAAAAGTTCGTGTTTCGGGTATCTACGAACTACCCAAACCGTGTCCCTGCCACCCTGCGTCTTATCGCCGGCAAGTACTTACGCCCCCGAGCTGTTACCCACTGTATTTCTGTGATGCCCTTTTGGATAGTTTCCCGTTGGCAGTTTAGCATCTTTCCGCCTTGTGCAGTAGCCGCGCACAGTTTTTTTGTGCCATCTTCTCGTACACATCTCCACAGCCAGTGTGGAAGCTCGCAAATATAGCAAACATGGAAAATCCGGCGCCTCTGGACATTACGCCGCCGCCAGCAAAATAACGAGAAGCCGGTAGTACACGAAAGAGGCAGTGCCCTGCTTGCATGTTGCAGGATAGCGACAAGTAAGTTAGGGGAAGGAGGAATCTCGAAGTATGTGTTGCAAGAGGGTCCAATCGCAAATCATGGCGAAATGCGAATTTCGATGCACCTTTCTCTCTATCAACACCCCTAAAACACTTTACAACTGACGTTTATAATAACGATTTTAATCGACTTTGAATGTACCTGAAGATGTGCAAATTGATAGCATTTTTCCACCATCGCACAGTGGGAGGATTGCGAGCACAAAATTATCAATTGTAGATTTAACACATTTCTGACGATGCGAAAAAGTAAAATGTATATAACAAATCAAATATCAGTATATTCCGTATTTCATAATCTATTAAATGGTATAGAGGTTATTAATATCTTGCTTGTACACGACTCTTTTTTGGGGTATACATAGGCGTTTCGCGCCAAGAGAATTTACCTAGAGTCACAACTCGTGTATGTACACCCCAGAAAATGGGTTGAACATTAATATGATATTAATAATCAGTATACCATTTGACGAATTAGGGAATATGCTGATATGTATCACGTTGAATATCGTTCAAGATGGGTAAAGTCTATCTTTGTTAACTCTGTGCAAAATATATGCTATCTTATGTTGTATCATTCAGTTTGATAATATTATTATAAATATGGTAAAATTCATGATAAAGAGAGGCCAAATATGTCTATTTTAGCGTTCGCGAAACGCTGCGTCGATTTAAGTCACTTATTTTCTGAAATGGGCCCACTGTGCAACGGCTTCAAGGAGGCAATTTAATAGTATCGCGCGAAAATATGAAAGGAGGCCACTATCCGTCGGGACCGCAGGGTGATTATTTATGTCGTTATGCCACCACTGACGCCGACACCAGCCGCCAACGATTTTCGCCACCTTCTGGGGTCGCATAACAACTAGTTTTATGAAACGTGACTTTTGTGCGCTTTCCACTTCGTTGTCGGCGCCTGGCAGTTGGGCAAAGGACGGATACAACGTCCTGCTGAAATGGCAAACTGCAAGTGGAGCAAAATTAAAGTCGGTACGTTGTGCGATTTTATGGACTCGTCGCTGGAAAAATCCGAGCCCTGTGGGTGCAAAATAATTAAACCCAAATCCACCAAGTCCAATCGTGGCCGACTGGACCAGAAAACGGCCAGAGAGCATGGCCGTAAATCTGAGTAATTACATCAAAATGAATTTCTTCCGTACCGATCGGTAACAGAGCGTGGATGTTGGTTTTCGCCAACCCGATAGTCGACAAACTTTTACACCTTCGAATATATCCGGCCGCGATCAGGGATATATTCGGGAATGAACCTAATCCGATTTACACACGGGCTCGAGCATCGACTCTGGCCACCCATTCTAATTCCGCTCTTCGCCCTCCGCCCCTCGTACCGCTTACTATATGGCAACGACAGGGATTTGCGTTATCTGTGAAAGGACCACTAAAGTGCGTTCAAAATTCCGCCAATGCATTGCATTGCGCCTCCTGGGCGAGACCCGTGCACCGGTGGTAGTGGCCCGGCAACGCTAATTTGATTACCAGTATAGAAACGACTTTTCATTCTCCGACTAAAATTATATCGGGTCAAATTGCACTTTAATATAGAAATGCGGGTGGTGGAAGCTGTGGTGCCGGTGGTGGTGGTATAATATGTTGCGCATAGCGTTCACCACCGCCAACTATTTTCGCAGTTGGCGGGCGCTGCCGTGCCATTAGTTTGGCGGTTTAATTGTCAAACGTAATTCGACAGCGTAAAATATAGCCGCCGCATTTTCAATCACGCTGTGTAAACATTAGATTTTCTCGCGCGTAATCACAGTTAATTGAATATGTAGTCCAATTATCCGAATAAATAGCCATACGCCAGCGTATGCTTTACATTCTAATCTGCTTTACGTGTGATAAATGGTTGAATATTTTTGTGGAATTGTACTTTCAACAGTTCCAATTTTTTCTGAAGGTTGGTATGCCAATTTCTTACTGGACATTCCCGATATTTTTTCATATCCAATTACCACCCTTGTGATGTGTGGCCAATGTCTGAGCATCATTAGTTTAAACATCATCGACAAGAAGAGATAATACATTGTTATAACTGCAGAGTCGCAAGAATAATATGTTTTCGCAGCGACGCAAAACTATGCAATGTCAGCACGAACGTGCGTGAAGCAGGTTGAGACAAATATGTTACGAATTATTTGTGGTATAACTTTTATCAGCTCAATACTGTATACTATATACATTAACGTCATAAACGTCTCTTTATCACACAATTATCAACTTTTGAAAATCTTCGATAGTGGGTTAATACATGACAGATCGGTGTTATCGACTTGAAGTTAACACCATTAGATTAAGTAAGTTTTCTTCTATAATTTATGTGAATATGAGAATGTGCCGTCATTTTTAAGGGGTTCAAATTTTAAAATTTGTTGGTAAGTAATTTACCATGGAATCAAAGAAACGTAGAACATGCTGTGCAAGCACTAGGTCCTTGCTGAGAAGTGCAGTCCCTCCACGAACCACTCTGGAGCTTTATAAAAAAGCGCCATACAGAGCCGTCATCTAGTTCTTTACTAACGGCGAGCCTTGGGTTACACAAATATTCAAGTGACTCAAATCTTCGATTCCAACATTCAACCCGTTATGAATATTTAGTGAGTAAAATTTACCATATTGCGTAAAATAATTAATATTATTCATAATAATATGAATATGAATACAAACAGAGTATTTAAAATTGATGATGAGGCTGGCAACAAACCAATGTACCGGATTGTAACATCTGAAAAAAAAAACGAAATTCATGGAACGTTCATGTACATTCAACATATCACCGTCAATCAACACACGAGGTTAGGGAATATACGGTGGGAAGGGAAATGAAATAGGTACGCGTAAAAAGTCATCCCCCTCTGCCGCCACACGACATGTCAATCGCAATAATCGACCGCATCGAATTGTTATTAGCTTTGCGATTCGATTACTCATCGCGGGATGCGATTGCGCCGGACTGATTGAAATTAATGCCGCTTTTAATGAGTTTGTTGACAAATCCGGTATTTATGAAGCGGATTTTGGCGGCGGCGTAATCGGTGATGCGTGATGGAAAGGCCGAGAGGTGGTGGCTGGCGCACCAACGTCGCCGCCGATACATTCATCCCGCGCTTGGACAGTTCCGACGCGCGGCAGTGGTTTTTGCCTCCCTTCCCACCCATTCTTCCACACCGACCCACCAAAAGGGTTGCAATATGCGGGGGTGGAAGTGAGTGCGGACGATGACGGTGACGCTACGGTGAAAGTCATGCACTAAATAGCTTTCGATGCGAGGATTAATGACTCGTCGCGTATTAGTGTGTTAGTTTGATCTGGCGATCGCTATTTGTCGCAGTAGGGTAGTTGTGGAACGCAAATGTCGTCGATACACATGGGGGGAGTTTGGCGATGTGGCTGTATGTGGGAGCAGCTTGCAGTTGACATGACTAATCTCTACAGGTCGTTGTGGAAACCATCGAACCCTCGCATTTTTTTCTATAGTTTGCTACAATGTTGAATGGGTTTGAGGGAGTTGATTCAAGTGCTCAAGGGAGATTGCACTGCGGTACACTTGAGTAAATAAAAGTGCGGGTGCCAATTGTCGAACGGGTTGTATGGCGGGTTACAAGGCGGGTATGATTGGTGGGCATACGTGTAGGAATCTATAATGGAATTAAACCAAAACACGGTGGGTTGTCGAGGGCACAGCCCGTCCTGGTGGACTTGGAACTCGTCTTGCATCGACAGTTCTCCGAGCGGAAGACATTCCGTTTGGACTACCCCGCAACAGGAAGGAAAAGGTAAACACGGTGTTGTGAGTGAGACCCTACTAGTGGAAGAGTGGCAGGCGCCTAGGCTTCGATCCTCTATTTGCTTCCGAAGAGGATTGCGTCTGTCAATCGTATCTAAGCCGGCGACGTCGGTCGCCAAGAATAACACATTCGAGCCGGTTGCAAAGCGCAGGAAAGAAGGGCATGAACGATGCCGGCACCACGGTGGAGTGAAATATTAATCTCGTTTTAACAGAATGTTTACCCGAAAACTGACGGTTGGACGTTCGGCGATATACGACATGCGACAGTTTGAAGACGGCGCACAGTTGGGCAATTCCAAAAAAAAAAAGAACGTCTTAAAGCGACGCAGCGCTACGTATGCAATAAAAATACACATTTCGCGGTATTTTTTCTTGAATTTTACCATATTTATAATAAAGCTATCGCAACAATTGATACACCCTTAGATAGCTTAACTCTTCTGCACCAACAATCAGTAGCTAGAATTTGAAATTTACTTTTTTTACGTAGAGTAAACATGGGCAGAATTTACCCTTTGGTGACGATATGCTAGAGTTAAATGTACTCAACAAGTGATATATCAGCATATTATCTATTTCATAATCTATTAAATGGTATATAGATTATAATTATCCTGCTTGGGTACGAACCTGTTTTTTGGGTGTATATAAAAGCGCGCAGAGGATTTCATGTAAATCGTCCATATAAGCGTTAGGTCTTTACGTACTCTTGCGCACGCGGTGGAACAAATTCGCGTCGCGTGAGTGACCAAATTCTACGAGTCTCAACTCGTATATGGAGGATTTACATGCAGTGCACTGCACGCTCCTTTGTACACTCCTAAAAAAGAGTCGTACACAACTCGGATAGAATTGATTTATATACCGTTTAATAGACTATGAAATAAAGAATATTTTGAGGTAAGACTCGTGGAATACATTTTACTTCTTGATACCGTAAGCAAAGAGTAAAGCCTACCCGGTATAACTCTGTGTAAAAAGGAAAATTTTAAATACCAGCTTCTGCGCAGAAGAATGAAGCTATCTAATGGTGTATCATTCATTTCGATGGCATTATTATAAATACCGTAAAATTCATGATAAAGTAACGCGAAATGTTTATTTTTAGAACTAACGAGGCGCTGCGTCGATTTAAGACTCGTTTTTCTCAAAATCGTCCCACTGTGCGGCTGATCGGCGTGGATGCGACGAGGGTATTGTCCATGCCTACGCGGGGGAATGCCATTCGAGGGTGAATTGATACGAAAATTGGGTTCGGGCGGTTGTTGGAGCTCACATTAGACGTCGACATCTATAAGACCCCCAGAAATACAATAATACGTCTCGAATAAATGACAAGACATGGGTTTGCGTCTCGCTAAAACGTGTTTATTAGTATGTCATTCCATAAATATTCGATGTTTAAATATTAGGTTTCAATAATAAGTAACTCCGTCCTATTAATTCCGGTCTAATTCAGTTAACGTGATTCTATTCTCCGGGTCCAAGTTGGATATGGTCGATTGGCTACAATCTCTATGTTGGAATTTATCTAATACCAATTTCAATATATTCCACTGTGACCCCCATGAGTCTGACGAAACTACTTTGGCAATTTCCGTCGCACGATCCATTCGTCCGTCTTATGTCTTAATACGAAACGACTTACGAATTGTTCGAGGAGATTCCCAGGATCTGTACGCGAAGACTGGGGCTCTTGCCATTCAAGTGCGGCGGCAAACGTCGAGCGTTTAGCATCTTTCCGGGCTTTTCTCATTTCTTTTCCGGCTTATCGGCGGCCGGTGCGACGCGGCGACTCAACTGCACCACTCCTCTCACCACGGCCGATAAAATATCGTTGACTACATTTGCGATTGGCTGGGAGCGAATTTTCCGCGCACCTACGGACGATAATTCAGCAGGCGGGCGGCTGAAGACATCGGAATGACCTCGGCGCCGTGCTTAACCTATTTCCCGCCATCCGCGTGTAATGGTTTTCCGATAGCGAAGCTCCGGGTGGTTCATCCCCCAATCTTCCCATTCCACCCTGAAGGTGTGTTGGTCGACCGGCGTCGTGGACAAGCATCATTAGGCTTCCGTGTCTTTGGAACGCGTCGTCGACGAATCCGACACCCTACCTACTATTCTACTACCATCCATACTATCCTACTACCATCCCTACTGTGGACATCACCCTCTTCTCTCTCTACACCCCCGTGCGCAGCGCAACCCGGAACTAGCGATAAATTCGACACTAATCCAATATATGGGCCTAAAGAGCGGCCCGTCGGCGCATTTTACCATCCTCTATCGACCGCCGCCAACTTTGCAAAATTAATTAATTAAGCAATTAATTAGCGATAAATATGCAGCAACGAGGCGCAGGAGAACCGACATAAAACGCTTTTGTCCCAGCTTGTTTGCGGAGCGACGATTTTTTGCCATGCAGAGCGGCGTATAATGTCCGGAAAAGCGAATAGCTAATGTCGGGCGAATGACAGATCAGACGATTCAATACCCTGATGTCGGCAGAGTGTACCCCCTCTCTGCCGACATCAGGCACTCCCCTATCCACCCGGCGAAACGAACAGGATGAGCAAATATGATTGTGTAGGAGATTACTCACTGGAAAGGCAGGAAACACCGGAAGTAATTAATCCTTTGGTTACAACTTAGTAAACAATCAAGGCTGGGGCGCAACTTGTGCAAATACATAGCAGTGCTTGATAGTCACGGGGGCAGAATGGAAGATAAAATGTTTTTGCAAGGCTCTGATTTTTTTTCGTTCTGAATTTTAAGGTAGAGGCTAGAATGGTACTTTCTGAAAGATGTAAACAAGAATAACAACGCACTCATTAAATTTCATTTGATGATATAAATTTAATAAACAACAATAACATTGAACTACATGTTTCACCAAGAAGGATGTTTTAGCAAGCTCCTAACGATACGTTAACGAACGTACTTCTGTTTTAGTCAAGAATACTTTAAGAATACTTTAGATCAAACATTTTATGGAATAGAAGAAAAAATACGGCAAGTTCGTGCCTCTAACAGCATCGTGCCCAAAATCGCTATTTCCACACTTGTATCTTTATATACTATATTAGAAGTAGTTATATTTATTCGACGATTAGACGTGTATAAATTAATTGGACTGCAAATGAAGTCATTTGCCTTTAAAATCTAACGAGGTTAATTTGTAATCCGTCAAAAACAGAACTTGCAGGACCATGTTGGAGCCTGTTCGAAGAAAAACGCAGGACAAATTGCAGGCAGACGAATACGCGAATACGAACTGTTTATGTTTGCATAGCACATAATAATGTCGCCTCGCAGGGCAGGAAATAACAACTGGCAGCCGCATAAAAACCGATCGGCGAATAAATTTCAGCGCGCCATATAAGTGCAGTAGGGATGGTAGTGGTGGCGGCAGTGGGCGATCCCTTTGAATGCGTCGGCATCGAGAACCGTCGCGTCGTCGGCATTCAGCGATTTTCATTTCTGACGTCTGCAACACAATTTTCTTCTGCGTTATTCAATTTGTACGACGTGCCTGTTACAAGCACGCTAACAGCCCTACGCATACACATTCAACGGCATTTTCCCGGCTACGCTTTAAACATTTCCTCATATTAAAAATTGCCGGCAGCAGGCAATCGCGAAAATTCCATATTTTACGAGCCTGTACTTTCAACAGGCTCTCCTTTTATGCGGCAGTAGCGATATAGAAAAATTTATTTTCTTATTGTGATACCTTTTGTATATTAGTGGTAATGACTTCGCAATTTATTTATTGTTACAAAACTGCACAATACTCTTGGGAAAATCTGTAGTTTTATTTTTCAGTTCTAACGTGCTAACATCTTTCCAAATGGTGGAAGTAAAATGAAGTGAAATTTACTTTGTTTCTAAATCATTTCTAATATACTAATTGTAGAAATCTCATTCAAGCAGTAATTGATTCTCGATTAAATGTTGTTTGTTTTAGTTTACACGAAGATAAATAAAGATAGTTTAATCATTAAGAAATCTGGCGTGATTTCTCATTGTCTGCACTATCTATGAGCTTCATTGCATATACCAAAATAAACTACAATTAATGGAGAATTCCTTCCTGTATGAATGAGAATTCTAGGATTTATATATTTTAAATTATTTTAAAACAAAGTTTGAATTTCAGAATTTAGCTCCACGATTTGGCCACTACTTGCCCTTTCAAGATTCATACAACAATAGAAATTTACATGCTACAATTGCTGAATTTACCCCAAGCGCTTATAATTTATAAATGCGACTTTCGCGTGTTTTATTTGGCGCGTAATAAAATTCCGACGTTGCATGCGGCAAATTCACTACGAATGCATACGAACGCAAATGCCCACTCAAAAGTTAGTTGCCAATGAAAAGAATAAAATCGTTTGTTGATGCATGCCGCGCGGTGGGGTAAAAACGATGCGCGCGTGTTTTCGGCAAACACCAACCCCCTCGGTGTGGTGGCGCCCGTGTCGCCCGTACGTCGTCGAAGGCGCGCGAGTTTGCCGCGTGCTTCAGTGCGTATCGTGCAGCGAACGTGGCCGCCAGCCGCCCCCACGTAACGGTATCCGCAAATTCAGTTTTCGCGCGCACTCGTCGCGGTGACGCAGTGGTCAAAAAAGTTCGACCCCTATGCGCACAACACACGCGTCGATGTTTAATAAACCGGCAGTAATTAATTAAGTTGCTAATTGGAAAAGTTATTATTAATATCAAAGGTTACGGTGGTGACACTCGCCACTCCAGCCATCTAAACTACTTATCCCCGCCACGAGGACACCAGGGGAGAAAAGAGCAGCAAACTGAACGCGGGAAGAAGGCAAAGTAAACACAACTTTTCGCGCAAGTAGCGAAAAAGTGGCGCGCTTTTTTCCAAGCTAAGAGGTGTCTACCTCTACACACTATTGTCCCTTTTTTAAACCAGTCTTTATTTTAAAGCACTGCCCTGGTTAATTGGTTTTTAATGCCCATTTATTTGCAAATCCCGTATTAGGGGTGGATTTTGCAAATAAGGATAATTGAAGATAATCTCACGGTAATGATCTGCCAAACGTTGCTTCTTAATTAGCTAAATGGAGTCCGATTTGGTTTGGGTATTATTCATTTGTTACACCAAGGGGTGGTTGGGAACCTAGGAACATGGGGGTAGTGAATGTGTTTGCTGGACGCCTATATGTAGGTGTGTGGCCACGTGCAAACGTGCTTTCGATTCATTCATCCGTACACCACCCGGCGTAAGAGTAGCGTATTTTTACTTCGCTAATGTGCCGTCCTTCCGCCTACCACCCCATCACCACACAGCCCCGCATCCCCCAAATGGCTCAAAATGTTCGGCCTGAGTTCGCCGCAGACCCTTATCGCGAACGCGGGATTCTGCCCTTCAGGGCAGAATCAGCGGCGGTCGACCGAAACATGTCAGATTTTCGATATCCCCACGAGGTTGATAGTCCAACGTGAACACGTTCCACCTCAACGGCTAAATCTTTTCGCTGGACCTTATTTTTCTCGTGTTACACATCTCCGAACTTGGCACACGCTCCTACCGTGTGTGCACAGGGCTGTAATAGTCATTAGCACCCCGGCGTAATCTTATTATTAGTTTGGGACATGAACTTGGTTTCCATAACGATATTAGTGTAATCGGGTTGTAATGAAAGGGCTCGTTTGGCAATTAGCGCAATATCGTAGATATAATTGTGTATTTTAGCATTTTAGTCGTACAATTATTGTTTAAATGACCGGGGCACTTTCTAGAACTTTGCTGCCAAAATGAGTACTCACAATTGTATAATTGTGCAATTGTATAACTTTTCAAGTTAACAACGTTGATCGGTGTTATTTAAAGTTTAATTGTAGTTTGGAATTCTACTAGGTCATATTTCTAAATATTTCTGTGGGAGGAAGTTGAATGCAGACCTATTTCTACTCCAACTTGTAGTCTGTCAAGATTAGTAACAAGTCCATTCGAGACGAACATAAACTTAATTTTGACATTTATTGGAATAATTTTTCTTGAACTAAACTTGTCTAAGGTGGACTGTGCAAGTCCTTGAAACACTGAAGGAAGGAACTCAGGTTTCTAAGACACGACCTATGTAAATAATGCATAATTTAGTAAACTAGAACAATTTACCCTGTTTATTCATATAAAAAAACATTAACCACTTCCTGAGTTTCCTGTGGTAGATCCATTCAGAAAGGGGGGATTTCTATGGGAGAGAGCTTAATACAGACTCAGTTCCACTCCAAGTTGAAGTCTGTAACGATTAGGAACAAGTCTGTTCGAAGGAAAAATAAACCTTTCATACTTATTCTAAATAGTTTTCTTGTGATAACTCGAGCTTTGTACTGAATATACCTAATGTACCTTAGTAAATAGTGGTAATTTAAACTAAACTTGTCTAACATGTCATCTGTCAACACCTTGCATATCTGAAGGAAGAAAGTCAGGCATCTCAGACACGATTTATGTAAGTTAGGTGTGCTCTAGGAAACTAAAACAATATATCCGGTTTATTTATATATAAAAACATTAACCACTTCTTGAGTTGCCTGTGGTAGGTCCATTCAGCATTTCGAAAGGGGGGATGATTTCTGTGGGAGGGAGCTGAATGCAGACCTAGTTCCACTCTAACCCCACCTTTGCAAAGAACTATAATAAACCTAAGTAAATAGTGGTATTTTGAGCTAAACGTGTGTCAAGACCTTGAAAGCGATTTATGTAAATTACGTGTGATCTAGAGAATTAGAACAATATATCCGGGTTATTCACATAAGAAACCTTAACCACTTCTTGAGTATCCTGTGGTAGATCCATTCAGACTCTCGGAAGAGGTAGAATAATAGATTGCGTTGCGGATGTGGTACATGCAACCTTTTCGCTTAAACCCACAGTCCCCGCACGAGTGTCAAGCTGCACATCACCCAACGAAATCCCAATTGCGCGTGAAATATTTAATGATCCAACACCATCCACACATCACTAACAGTTCACCCCGCGCCATAGCAGGCGATATTTCGTGTTCCGTTATGGTGTGCGTCATAAAGCCGCTCTTTGCCGCCGCTCGTGTGTCATTCCTCGGAGGTTTTCCGCCACCGCCACCGTCGTTCGCACACGGCGCGGAAAACTCGCGCGGGGCCCTCCAGCGATATCGCACGCCACTACCGCCAGCTATCTTAATCCGCGCGTTATCTCTGTGGCGTCGCGTGCACAACGTTTACCTCTTCGCTGTTGTGCCGGAAGTGCTTTTAACGATGCGACGTTGAGGTTGGGGGTTGGTGAGAATTGGGGGACGCACCAGCCCCGATGCACACGCTCGCACATAAAACCGCACCCACTGAGTTATTTCCATTCCAACTTTGCGAAATCTCTCGCACGCGCGCAAAAAAATATGATGACACACGGCCGTTGAACGCCCACCCTGCCCGCATTATCTCCGCCCGCACCATCCGAAACTTATCGAAGTGTTTGCGTCGCGGATTTGTCGCGTGCCATTAGGCCGCGATTGGTTCGCTCCGCACGCTCCAACCTTCCGGGGATTTAATTAACATTAATATTCAGACGTCACGTTCTGATCTTGACAGACAGGCAGACCCTCTTGTAACCCCCGGTGTAGACTGTAAATTACCCGAATATATTAAACAACTTGGAATACGGTCTAATGCAACCTAATCTTGGCTTAAATGTGTCCCTCAGTAGACATTTACAATGAACTATAAACTTCCACTCTGCATAGTAGACATTATTTAAAAATTATGAAAAGCCGTACCCTTTTCGTACGGCTTCGTTTGTTTGGAATTGTACTCCCATGACCTTTATTTCCTCTTACAAATTCAAATTCAGAAATCATAATTTCTGACAAGTATTTGCCTATATCGTCCCAGACCTAGTACCAAGGAACCAATGGAAACCAAAGGAAGCAATGGTAACTAGGGTAAGGGTAAAAATTAATAAATGAATCTGAAAATAGGTAATGTATCCGTCTAAACTTGGACCTTTCCTAATGTAATAACGACGAGAACGGCTAGGTTTTTGCAGGGTACACTCTTCAAGTACACCCAGAGCACCTGGTTCGACCTCGTTACTATGAAATTGTACTTCCTTGACCTATATTTCCTCTTACAAATTGCCCCCTCAGACTTTCTTACAGCCTCTTTCCAATAACATAACACACACCGAGTTCTCAGGGGACTAATACCAAAAGCAAGGGGTTTTAAGGTGTAAAGGTAAGGTAATAATTGATGTATCTGAAGATAGTTGATTCATGAGACTAACGAGTTGCATCTTTTCCTAGCCTTATTTGACGACACAACACCAAATGTCAAAGGTGCTAGACTTAATCATGGTCAGGATATACTTCGGCCCTGCATAATATAAAAGGGGTCGATTTTTACAGAGTACAATCCCCAATTACATCCAAACCTGTCCTCGGGCTATTTCCGGATTGTTTTGGGTCTATTCGAGTGGGTCGGAAAATAGCACCGCCTGTTTTCTTAACGAGCACCTTAATATGATGAAGCGGGTGGGTTTGCGATGCCTGTGATCATTATGCGGTCGCACCTTCGTCGTGGCGTAACACTAGAACGCCACCGTATTTCCGAAGCGCTCCTAAACGCCCCGCACACGTCCCTAAAACACCGGCACGCTGTAAGTGTCCTAATTAAGCGCGGCAAAGTGCATTGTTGGTATTGCGGTGTCAGGTATCGCCTGTGCTGCGGCGAGGCGGCGGGCGGTGGCGGTGGCCGTGGCCGTGGTGGTTGGGTAGCTCGCGCGAGGTTAGGGAGGGCGGCGACGCAGATCCCGCAACCCCAAAGGTCATCCCCATCTGGGACTATATATTACAACCGCCTCGCCTACGCAGCAGAGGACATTATTTATTAATTTCGCCTCGGCTGAATTTTGCTGTGTTTATCTTGTTAGTTGCACCTGCCGGCGTTCGCGTGAGCTACCGGCTTACCTCTACCCCTAACCTTGTGAAAGACGGTGGATCTAAGGGATATGTCGCAGGATGCAAACAAAACGCTTTTCTCGCCTTCCGGTCATAAGCCGAAGTTGGGGTATTCAGGACCTAACAGGTCAGGGGAAAGGGGTTCTGGCGGGGTCGAAATATCCCATGTTCTTAGATAGTCGCTGATCCGTTCCTGCGAAGGGTGTTTGCAAGAGGGTGGTTGCGCGCGTAAATAGGTGGGTCTGATGCGTGAAATGTAGCGCGTGTTGTGCGCTAAACGAGCATAATTTTCAATACGATGTCGCAGCAATCACCCCCTCGCGGTATGCCCACACGCTCCACTGCTCGCGAGCAAATTTCGCCCGGGCGCAAGGAAAATAGTTTCGTTAAGGGTGTTTCGTATGTATGACGTCGTTTTCAATCTACGTACGCATCGATGATATGCGCGTGCGGCAAGAGCCATGCGTTCGACGGCTCGTCAGGAGGTTGGGGGTGGTTTCAACTGGGGGTTCGGGGGTTTGTAGGGGGTGAGCAGCCACTTCGGTAGGTTTTCGTTTCGCGTGACGTCCTCATCATTTCCGTATTGTTATTCAAACCCTCTGCGATATATTGTTATTACGCGCGCGCACGTAACCGTCCGCCCCACATCACGTCGCTCAACTATTTTCCATCATTTTCCATTTATCGAATGCCGAGATTGCGCTTTCCCAGCTTTGCGTTATCAAAGTTTTCTTTGTGTCGAAGGTGCGCAATATGCGCATCAGCGGTAGTATATGTTTGGTTGCCTATGATAAACCCTTACTTAAGTCAGTTTTAAGTCAGCGAAAATATCACCATCATTTGTCTTAACTTTCGTTACTTGTAATATCGCTTATAAGATAAATAAACCAGATACACAAGCATATAGCAAATTTCACCAGGAATCGAATGGTGTATAATTTATACTCTTATGCGAAATATGAGAAAAATTGGAATCTTTAGGCTGACTCATTTTTCTGGTGTGAGATCGACAATGTCCTTTTGTTAGATTCAACTTCAGACTGTTTCATAAATTTATTGCAAATTTCATCAGGAATTAGGAATCGATTGTTTTATACTCCTAAGGGTAAGGGAAATATGAGTAAAATTACAATATTTAGACCGAGCCATTTTTCGGAAATCGATGATGTCGACGTTATTAAGCTCAACTTCCGCGCTCTACAATATCACTGCTCAGTAATAATCGGAAAAAAGTCTACCTGAACTTTATAGCAAATTTACATCTGAACCATTTGATGTACGAGTTGTGTATATACGAATAGCTCAATATAAGTAAAAGTGCAATTTTTGGGTCAATTCATTTTACGTCATTTTTCTGGCTCGAAAGGGTTTTTGTTTTTTACACTCAACTTTCAGAAGTTCTAATATCGGTTCCATGAAATCAAAGGGAGAAGTTGTTGCAGGAATTTGTACAGAATTGCATCCTGAATCTATTGGTGTATATTTTATACTCTTAGGGTTGCGGGAAATATAAAAATAATTGACAAGTTTAATTTTTCTGAAAACTCTATTTTTGCGTCTCTATTTGAAAAATCTTGCACGATAGATTTCTCAATAACTTCATTATTTCGGGTTTCACCCAGTATACAGAAACAAACTACATTTAATAGAGAATGAACTACTACTTGAATGATAATTGTGCGATTTGTGTAATAGAAGTTATTTTAAAATAAAGTTTGAATTTCACATTTTAGTTCCACGCGACCTGGTACCATCGGATGTTTTAAGTTCTAATTTTCAAAATTGTCAAATGTAGCAAAATGACGGTATTTCTTGCAAATCTTCAGTGTATTAAAACAACAAATCACTGCTTCCTACTGGTCAAATTCAGCCGAAAAACGTAGCAAAACTCCAATTGTCTTCCCGGGCCGTTTGCCTTAAATTAGATTTCATTTTCATAAATTTTCCCGATGGGAACGAGACGCGCTGTATAAGTCATCCGAGGAGGAATAAAAATTCCGGCAGTAATCGCGTCTTCAGTACGACCGGCGTCGCGCATAAAAACTGATTGTTATTGTCTTTACTTTGGCGCTGCGCTCGTTTTTATCGGCAGGCGTGCTTTGGCCCGTCGTCGCCGTCGTTTTCGCCGCGCGTGTTTTCAATTGTACTTTTGGACCGTGTATAAAACGATTACGTTGCGATTTACATCTTCTTCCACTTCCTTTGGCCGCACCGGCGCGGCCTATTCAGGTCCTTCCCGAAAAACCTCTGCATTATTTCGCTATTCCTGCGTGCCGCCCAGTCTAAATGCACTTTCCCAAGAAGACAAACTCTAACATCGTACGAAAACCTATTTCTGAATCGCGCGCGCCGAACGATGCGACTTGTTTTCGGGATGCATTTTGCGCGCAAGCTCGAGGAAATTTCAAATATAGTCGAGTGCACGCAAACGCGATGATTTATTGCGTCGATTGTTATAAGACGCTATTCATGTGTTATCTGCCTGCAGCGCTGACGTACTTTTTTGCGTTATGTGACGGCTATCTTCTGATGACAAATTCGAACGTACATTACCAGGGTAGGGACGGGCTACGTGCTATTTTTGCTTAAAATGTGTCTATTTGATTGTGAACCGTTGGCCTGAAATTGGCTTTAGCACTTGATTTTTGGAATATGGTTGACCACATTTTCATTGTTAAGTTAATAGTTCACAACTCGTCGGATTGTTGCTCCCTTCATTGCACACTGATTTTTTTTCGGACTACAAGCCTCGAAATTGTAGTTTTCGACCATAATTGGGGGTTTCATTGGTTTCCAAGGGGCAGAGTTTTTGGGATAACTGGCAGCACTCGTCAATTTTCGCATTAGCTTTCACTCTCACAATAAGTTGAATGATTTTTTCCGGCACTGTGTTTTATTAATGTGAAGAGCATGCACATGCGTGTATTTTGCGATATTATATCGATGGCACAATTTTCAGGGAGGTATGCATTATCATTATCTCTTGTTTTTGGATTTGTCATCCTGGCAGAGGATGAGGAGTGGCGAAAATTTTGTTACCACCATATCAGAGTGATGCCTGATGTATCGGTCCTGTTTGGACAGACCATTGAGCCGAAAGCGATTTTTCCTCCGAGCCCTTTTTGCGTCTTTTCGTTATCACCGCGACACTCTGAAAGCAAAACATTTCTTATTTGCTCAGCATGTTTACTCGATAGCCACGTGCCTGATCCAATTATGCACCCTCCTTTGCGAGGGGTGCACGGTTAGAGGGGTAGAGCATTTTATCTGAATTTCAAATTCTTTTATCGACTCGTCGGCCCGCATCTTTTTTCTCCACATTTCCGCCTGCGATACTGCATCCACCCCCTCAGGCTTCCCGTGGATCACATACGTATATCCACATCATCCACATTATCGCCGAATGCATCTTCTAATTCGTGACTCGTGATGCATCGAAGGTCCATTAAGATCTCCCATTACTGCAGAGTTCGTTTAGCATACGTGAAGGGTGGCGGTGTGTCGTGTCGATTGCGTCGTGAGGCGAATGAAATCGCTCCCTCACACTTCGTACGCTACATCTACTACCACCACACAGTCCTAGATAGACGAGCATGTACATTCGCTCCCCCCAAAACCGTCGGGTTTATGTTTATGTTGCCGCTGCTTCCTGTTTTTGGCGTCGTTCGCTAGCCTGCGTGTTGTCTATGTTTCGCAGCTTTCATCGCGTTTATTTATGACGCAAACGTATTGTATTGATTGAAAATGCCCCAGCAAATGTTCCGCCACGTCGTTTACATTACGGTCTGTCTGTCTGCCAGCAGAATATGGGGGTGACGAGGGTCATAATCGCGTCGATGTGGCAATAATCGGCGCAGAGGCGCGAAGGATGGCAGCGTGCGGTGAGATACCGGAACCGGGCAGGCCACCGGAAGCGCTAGCCGCACACCTGCGGAAGTGCGACGCCGAGAGCGTCGATGCCAACTTCAATCTGAAGGCGGACATCAAGACCAACTGCAGACAGTCATTGAGGAAGGTGTTTTTTAAGCGCCACCACACCGCCCTCACCAATGGCAACAATAATAATAACAATAACAACAACAACAGTCATAATGCGGATGCAAATTTGAACAACGGTAAGAAGGTCGACCATGAGGCGACGCCGCCTCGTCGTGGGCTCATCACGACCGTCAGCCAGACGGTGGCGGATGAGAGCCGTGCCCGTAAGCGCTATTCGCTGCACCAGGATGTCGAAGAGGCGCTCAACTCGCTGCTGTGGCAGCCGTACGAGTACCAGCGATCAAATCGCGAGCAGAACGCGACGCCCTCCTTCAGCTCGTCGAACACGGCGTCCAACAGCAGCAGCGACTACTGCTACGACCATCGCATCTCGCAGTGTTCGTCGTCGTGCAGCAGCCTCTCGTCTTCATCCGGCCTTGAATCCTCGAACAATGGCAAGAATCGTTCCGGCAACACTGCAGACCTACATCTTTTGGTGAATAACCTGCGGCCTCACCACGGCGTCGACGCAGCGGCCACTGCGCAGCGCTCACGTGACCTGACTGAGCCTGAGCTGCGCGCACTTAGCGCAACAGAACCAGTCCACGCGCAGCGTTTGAGCGTGTCGGTGGTGTGCGTCGTGCCACCGCAAGTGTCGTCGCGCTATCCCACCACCCAGTGTTCCTCGCAACACCAGCATTCCATCAGCGCCAGCCGGAATACGAACGCTCTCAGGTTGCAGTGTGATGTGCTTCGCGCGCCCACCGGTGAGACTATGCGCGTCGAAATTCAACCGCCGGCGATAAAAAGTGTCACAACCAACACCAACCCTAGTAGTAACAGCAATGCAGGCGGAGCAGACGGGGCCGGGGCCGCCAGTCTGCCACCGCCCCCACGCAATAACCGACCCACAGTTCGCAACGTCAATCTCAGTTCGGTAAATGTGGTCGGACTGCCCTACAACCATGCCCGTCAGAACTCGGTGCCGGCGTCCCTGACGATTGCACCCACCGCATCCGCGCCGCGCAGTTTAGTGCCTAACCACGCCAGGAACATATCGGAGCCCTACCGGGGCGGCAACTCCTTCATATCGAACGTGAACACGCGGACCAACAGCAGCGGGAATATCAGCAGTGCGAACGTAGTGTCTCTGTTCAGCCCCCAACGCTTGAACAATGCCGGCTCAGGTGGTCATCTAAT
Organism: Weissflogia rhopalogaster; assembly: GCA_019419845.2. NCBI lineage: Eukaryota > Metazoa > Arthropoda > Insecta > Coleoptera > Staphylinidae > Weissflogia > Weissflogia rhopalogaster. The sequence goes on from WSZQ02141585.1 coordinate 40,805, forward strand.
AAGAACGGGCGGGCATACGGCGCACACCGGAGCCGGTCATCCCATTGCATTCACCTCGAGTACCACAGTGGGCACTGCGAACGCCAACGGTGAGATGATGATGATGCCATGCAGCAGCAGCAGCAGCAACAACAACAACGACGTTTCGTGTGTGCCCGCCACGAGTGTGGTTGGCGTAGTGCGAAGCAATAACAACAATAGCAGGGTACCGCTAAATGTCAGCAATGTGAACGTGAATTACTATCGCGCCGTGCCGGTGAACGTCGTATCGGCCGTGCCAACGATACAATGCCTGAACACGAGTGGTGGCGGTAGTGACAGCAGCAACAGCAGCGGCATGCTGTCCACCGCTGCAACAAGTTGCACGAGCACAGCGGCCGTCACGACGCCGTCGATTGGTGGCACCACTGCGACCGACTGCAATAACGTGTCCAAC